>VDFB02073939.1:0-84670 GCA_007258455.2 Sequoia sempervirens | reverse complement strand
CTCACCATCTCTCACTCCCTATCCCCCTATCCATCTACTCTCTATCTCCACTTCTCTTCCTTTATCTTCCCATATATCTCCATCTCTCTTTCTCTTCCCATATATCTCTATCTCTCTCTATCTCTCACCATCCCCCTCTATCTCTCTATATCACCCCCTTTCTATGTCTCTCCCTCTCCCTCTCTCCCCTATATTCTTCTCTCTCTCCCTTTCTACATATCACTTTCCCTATTCTCCCCCTCTTCTTTCTCTCCCTTTTGTACGTCCTATATATCTTCATCTCTTCTCTTTCCTCCTCTTCAACCTATCTCTCCCTCTCCCCCCCCTTCTCTATCTCTCTAATGTCAAGCCTTCTAAAAATAGTGTTTTATAAAACTATAAGTAGATTATTGTCACCACTCTTCATTCCACATGAAATGCCAAATGTAGCAATTGTTTTGTTGCTTTCGTCAAGTTTCATTAACCAAGATATTTAGTGGGTGGAATAAAGTTGTGTTATGACCCTTGGTCTCTTTAAAATAATTAGACAATATTAGGGAGATCAGGAAGGGGAGAAAAGTAAACTCCTTCAAAATAGGGGTAGTTGTGGGTTTGTTCATTTTCTTTGTATACTATATACTTAGTTTCTCTAGGATAAATAAGTTGCTGCATAGGAAGGGTGATAATTGGCCTAAAAAATCTAAACAACTTTGCAATTATTTCACTACTATGATCAATGTGTCATCTTTCATGAAATTTCCCAAAACACTATTCATTATGATCATATAGAAATTTCTAGGAGAACTACAATAGTTGTAACATCATGAATTAAAATTAAACATTAAAAAGTACATCATGAATTAATTATCTAATGGCATAAAAATTAAAAACATCATGAATTAATTATGTAACCACATAAGTCAAATATAATTCTATCAAGAAATGAATATCAAATAGATAATACAATCACATAACTCATACATTTCAATGTCATTGATCTTCTTCTTCATCAAAGTCTTTTTCTGACATATCATCTGATCCAGATTCAACATTGTAAGGATTGGTCATATCATCATCATCGTCATTGATATCAGTTTCGATAATGTCATCATCCACACGGATATCATCTTCATGAACATTAAATCCTTCGTCATCATGATCTAGTTCCTCCTCTTTGACATCTTCGTCAAGCACATCATCAACTAATTGTTGATCCTAATCATCATTAACATCATCTTCTACTTCTTCGGTATCTTCTTCTTCCGCCACATTATACTTTACTAGCCTTCCTCTTGGATCATGTCTAACAACAAATGACCAACCTGGTTTACCTAGAACCTCTGAGTAAAATACCTACTCACATTGGCTTGGAAGATCATAGGGCTCATTTCCAACTCATTCGATCAACCTTGTATTAACCATGGTAAATCCATTATCATGTTCAATAATAGTTTTTTTTGGATCATTTTCATTCAATCGTAGCCTGTACCATAGGACAATGAACAAAACTAATTTGAAAGACTTAAAGTCACACTCAAGTATATCATCCAAAATCTCATAGTATCAATTTTCTGAGACTTCTGGATGTATGTCGCTTCTAGATGAAACATTAGTCACCTAAACACTGCAGTTATCCCATAATCACAAGTTTTTTTCATGTCATCCAAATTTTTGATTAAAAATTTATGACCATTGCAGCACATAGCCTTATGGCATTTCACCTGCAATATGTCAAACATGAAAAAATTATTGCAATATCGTCAGTTGATAAACATATTTATTTTTGGTCGAATGTATGCAAAGAAAAAAATTTCAACATATATATACATCGATATAATTGAAAATAATTAAATAATATGGGTGATTAATATATTTATATGTACCTGTTTATCTCTTAAACCATATGCTAAATCAATTTCCCTTTGTGTAACATTGGAATCTCCATTACGATGAGCTTCTTTAACTAATGAAGACACACCTTCCAATGTTAATGCGCGACCAGATTGTTGACATCGTTTAATCCATACCATCATCCAATAATTATTGTTTGTGATGTACAAATGTAGTGCATCCCACTCTTGACCAACTGTATAAAAAAAATTGAAATTCACAAACAACGTTAACAAATTCAAAAAATTAAAAAAAATTCAATAGTGATGTTAACAACCTTGAAATTAGTGTGTTTTATGTTTCATGTGATTATAAAAGATTAAATAGTCAGTTGTAGAGGTGGTTGTTCGGTAGTTGAGGTGTAAAGGACTTTAAAAGGCATAAAGTGATCATTGTAAACCCTCATAGGAAGAGAAATAAAGAAGGCATAGCTATTGTCCTCAAGAGTTTTGTGAGGAAAAACATGTGAAATGAGAGGTTCAAGCCTACATTTCAACAAAATATGTATGGGATATCATATTTTATGAATTTTTACCTATGTGAAGACCTAATGGGTTTTGTTTGAGTTGTTTTTGAGATCTGAGAGGTCGTGGAAGTACGAGATTGAATAAACCCTCATGATTTTGGCCTAAAACAAGGGTTTATGGGTTTGGCAAGAATCTGGTCATACAAGTGGAATATTTTTGTGGATTTGGAGGTTTGGAGGCATAAAAATTGCTTCCCCAAGATTTCATGGGCATCTAACAAGTTTAAAGACTAGTTGCTTTGTAAAATAGGCCTAATTAGCCTAATCAACACAACCTAGAAAGGGTGATTTTGGTTATTTGGTCGAAAGGACTTGTACTTTCCCTTGACATATGTTTAATAACACCAAAATGGGTGTCTAAAACCATCAATGTTTTGTCTAGTGTTTTGGAAAATTTTTGAGTTATTGGGCAAAACTAGGTTTGCACTACTACAAGGATTCAAGGAGTCAAAGTGTGAAATTTGACTTGTGTTGTTTGTCAGGCTTTGAAAGTTGTTTGGATTGTTTAAATTGGTCATTCTAAACTTGTTGGAATCCTCTTAAAGATAGTTTGATAGGTTGGTTGAGTTAAGCCTCCTAGGTCTACATCAATTATTTAATTACCACAGTATATGACTTTAATTTATAATTAATGTATATTGAAGATTAATAATTAAATAAGTACAATATACATAAAAACCAAATGTAAAATGTATTACAATTACCGCTCACTTTTCTCAATCTACCTTTCCCCATCAGGTACTCCCCTTCGAATTTGTTAATGGAGTTGGGATCCCAAATACGATCTACATGGATCTTTGTTGCAAACTTAGGAAGATATTCAGTAATGTACACGATGGTCTGGTATACCATATATCCCTCCACCATAGAACCCTCAGGATGTGCTCTTTGACTAACCAAATCCTTCAAAAATTTCAAGTGCCTCTCAACCATCCACATTGACCTTGTGTGTAAAGGTCCACACAATTCAATCTCCTCAACTTGGTGTATGAGGTAGTGTTCTTGTGCATTGAAAAATGTCGAAGGTAAACACTTTTGCATTTAACACATTAGATGAGGAATTTTTCTCTTCCAATAATTTATATCTTCTTTATGGATTTCTTTAGATGACAACCATCTACAAGTGATTCAAGGTGCAAATATATTAATGAGATTTAACAACAATATACAATATATTACATAACAAACAAAGCAAATGGAAATTATAAGATCTATACAACGAATTGAACAAATATCGCTACTTACCTCATGTATTTTCCAAGATCATATATAACTTGCTTGAAATTGTTGTCGAAGTTGTTTGGGAGAGATAGAGGTAGAATGTACTACAACAATTATAAAATGATCTTTTCATTATTTTTCCAAAAGTAGTAAACATAATACACTGAAAAGTACATACAGTATACAAATATATATAATATACTAGAATAATTACCTTAATGAAGGTATGCCAATGATGCGTTTTCATCCCTGACCCAAATTCACCTTTCTTTGTTATGATATTGTTTATGTTTGCAGCAAATCCTATGGGAAATCGAATTTTTCGTATGACTTCTTTTATAGTATTGGTTTGTTGCTCTGCTAATAACCAAGGAAGGGTGCTTATATTAATTTGGTCTCCATCGCTATTTAATTGAATGGAAGTTTTCATTGCATGATTGGCTTCCTGAATGTCACTACAAATTTTGACAATTTTTTCTTTTTCAAGCCTTCCATCCAATATTTTCCATAACGTTTATGTTATATTCTTTCCGATATGCATTGTATCAAACAAATGCACAATTTGTAGTTGCTCATAGTAGGGCAACCTACTAAATTCTCTGGGATAACTTTTCATTCCCTGTGGAAGTCAACCATTAATGCCTTGACGACCTTCATGAAGCATATAAGTTAAACAAATTAACAACGACAATCATTTCCAATTACAACATGAGCAAATAAAACACAATATAAAAATATAAATTCCAAACATATCATATATGATAGATAAACAATTTGATCCGATGTATAACCTTGACGATTAATTCTATCATATTCCAACTTCCATAGGCGAGGTGTCATTCTTCGTGGTTTTGATGTAGTCTCTTTTTTCCCATTGAAAAGATGTTTTTCAGTAGCTCGATACTTATGATTTTTGTGGAGGAAGTGCCTATACTCATCAAACACCTACTTTCCTAAACTTGTTGAACGACGAGATTTCATGTTTGGACCACAAATTGGACATGCAAATTTTCCCTTTGTTTGAAGACCTATAAGATCATATATAATTGGATTAAATATGTCAATTTTTATAATTATATATAATGAATAGATTATTTAAAAAACATGCATGATATCTACTTCATAAAATTAAATATTGTTAAAGTGCAGTCAAACATTATAACATACCACAAAAATGTGTTAGCCCTGGCGCATCATGAATTATCCATACAAGCATTGCATGGAATTGAAATTGTCTTTGTCCTATTGGTCTAGAGACGTCATACATAGTGATGCCATTCCATAACTTTAATAACTCGTCGATAAGAGGCTTGATATATACATTCATATCTTTAACTTGGTACTTACATAGTTGAATGAACATAAACATTACATAATTATTATAACCATTTTACTAATATATATATATATATATATAAATTAATGTACATGACTATTAAATGAAAAAAATATGTCATTATGCAAAAAATAAGACAAATGAGATGCTACTATGTTAAAGAAAATTGATGTAAACAAATACCTGGAACAATCATTGACAACATTGTGTGCTCCCTCTTTATTGACATCCATGGATGCATGTTATTGTTGATAACAAAAATAGGCCACACCGAGTAAATAGATCTCAGCTCTCCAAATGGATTGACACCGTCCACTGCCAATGAAAGCCTGAGATTACGAGGTTCTTCTTTAAAGTGTGTCTATTTTTCTTACATGTCCTTAAATGCATAACCATTCGCAGGGATTCGAAGAATTTCATCTCCACTTCTATTCCGTGCATGGTAATCCATAAATTGCACTAAGCTTTCGCACCTAAATAATTGTTGCATACGTGGAATAATGGGAATGTAAAGAAGAACCTTGTGAGGCACCTTTTTTGTTAGTTGATCTGTTTGATATCTACTGATATGACATTTCGGGCATTCTGTTGCAAATCATGTTGTTTATGATATATAATATGATCATTGGGACATGCATCTATTGCTTGATACTCCATTCCAATATCTTTCATAATGGAAAATAAATCTCGGTATGAGCGAGGTAAAATATTTGATGGTGGTAACAAAAAATCACCAATCAATCTACAACAAAAAATAATTTGTTAATATAAAGAATATTAATGGTACATATTTCATCCTTTATTTACTAATGATGAACTAACAACAATTAAAATAGATGAAAAAAGATGACATATATGGCATACCTTAACATCTGTGACATTGCTATGTTGGATAAACCATTCACAACCTTCAATTTCACCAGCAACAATATAGCAGAGAGAAGAGTTGTTTCGGAGCCTTCATAAAGGGGCTTGTGTGCCTTCTCAAATACAGGTAAATCATGAACATCATCAAAGTCATCTCAATCATCATGATCAACTGCGCCACTAAATGTGTCATGGATCAATGTATTTGTACCATCATCTTCAACTATGTTTTTTGGCTCATGATCATCTTCTTCCATAGGATCATTAACTTCATCTTCAATATTCACAACTCCATGTTCCTCCGCTTGCAAAACCACATTCTCTAGGGCATGATAATCCATATCTTGTGCCCTAGGGTGCCCAACCTTTATAATAATGATCGACACAAATAAACCATGATCATGATCAAGTGAGTTTTTATACATATAGAAATGTTAAAACAATATAAACATTTACAAATTCAATCAATATAAAGACATATAATGAACAACTTACTAATGGACGATAATCATGCCCCCCTTCAATGTGACCATGTTGCCTACAATGTTTCTCAGCTGTTGTG
This sequence comes from Sequoia sempervirens, assembly GCA_007258455.2. NCBI lineage: Eukaryota > Viridiplantae > Streptophyta > Pinopsida > Cupressales > Cupressaceae > Sequoia > Sequoia sempervirens. Next base: position 78,289 of record VDFB02073939.1, on the reverse strand, counting down.
ATTAAAAGTTTTCTCGTCTTTAAGCCCTTGCAATTATTGCAAGGACAATAACATTTCCCATCACCCTTTCTTTTCAATCTAGCCCACATTCTAGAAATTGTTTATTTATTTTTTTCTGCACTAATATTATCTGACATGAATTTTCTTTACCAAGGTCAAACTGAATATTTAGATATTAAAAAAGTATCAAAATCAAACTCTAATAATTTTTAATCATAGACAGGTAACAAAATCTAATAATTATGATATTTTTTACCAAAAAAAATTGGCATGCAACCACCCCTGCAAAAGAGAAGATAGTCTGAAGTTAATGAACCCAAAAAACACTTTAAAATGCTAATTCTAGAACTTATTAGATTTTGATTTTACTATGATTTCCAACCGTTAGACTCCTTAAATCAGAATATTGAACTTGCACAACAAAATATGGAAATGAAATTCTCAAAATGCACAAGTCTAAAAATGAAAACTGATGAGATGTTGCTTTAAAATATGATTTTCAAACCTAGAAATACAAATTTGACTTCACAAATTAATTCTGAAAAAAGACAATGACTACCCTCAACCTGGCAATATTTTCTTGAATTTTTTTTATTTTTCCCAAGAAGATTGTCCTTAGTTATCCACAAATTGTCGCAAGTACAGAAAATTTGCAAGTATAGCAAAACACTGTCACACGAACTCACTTTTATTCATGTTGGCCACAATTTCATTTTTTTCTAATTTTCCATTTTTGTCAAAAATTTTGACGAAACTTCGTCAAAAGTTAGATGAAAACCAGGTTCGTTGAAATTTCAATGAACTTAAGGGATAAAAATTAAAAAAATTAAAATTTACACTTCAAATTTCACAAGCACCCAACAATACATCAAATTATAAATATTTCGTTAGATTTTGCAGTCAAATGAGTTAGTGAAGGTAGATATATAGAGATAGAGATGGAGGGGAGAGAGATAGAGAGATAGGGAGATCAAAATAGAGAGGAGAAAGATACAAAAAGAGAGGGATAAGGAGAGAGATAGAGATTGACAAGAGAGATAGAGATAGAGTGAGGGAGAGACAAGAAGATATGGTGAGATAGAGGGAGAGAGAGAAAGATAAATTGAGGAGAGAGAAAGAGAAATAGAGATGGAGGGGAGAGAAAGAGGGAGAATGAGAGAGGAATATATATGTACAAAGAAAGAGGGAGGAATGGAGAGATAGAGATGGAGAGAGAGAGAGAGAGAGAGAGAGAGGAAGAGGGAGAGGGGGAGATAGAGGGATATATAGAGAAAGGGGATATATAGGGATGCACATTTATATTTTTTGATTAATCTTACTTGTAGGTGATGTGTATAACATGGGAATATTATATAAAACGCTTCTATTATTTATTCAAATTTTGGTCCCACTATTTAGGAATAGAGCTCTATGATACCTTACAAAGACATTTTTATCAGGTCAATAGTTTTAAAATTTCACCATCATAATATTTGTTGACTTTATAATACAAATTAATTAAACCACCACCAAAATGACAAGCTACATTTTAGGTTTCTTGCCATATTGTTTTCTTAATGTTTAGAATAAGTTAAGGTATTTATTTTATTTTCTTTGAATAGTGCCTTCATATTCTTCAAATAAATATGTATTGATTTTTCTTTATAACTTTTGTTGCATTTAACCAAAAAATTAAAAACTATATCTAGGATTGTTCTACTCTTCATTTTACAGACAATTTTTAATTATTTTTTTGCAAGTTATGTGGCATGCATGCTTAGTGATGTAGTTTCTAGGGTGTATCCAATTCAAGCATGACAAAACAATATTTAATAAAAAATATAAAAAGTACACAACTTCTAACACTCATTCTCAACTATTTTTTTCTATCAACTAGTTTTGCAAAATATCTAATACAATACAAAATAGAGGGTGCACATGAGACACTGTTACATTTTAGTGATGAGAATAAGAAATTTTTTATGTGTGCTCAACATTTCACCCTCTTAAACCTTAACTATTTTTTTAAATAGTAGTTTAGAAACTAGACTTAGTATAATACATTTTTTGTCTTATCAAATATTCAAAATTTGCAAGTATACATCTCAAATTATTCATCCAAGTTCAATTTTACTTGATTTAAGGAAAAAAATGGTAATTTTTTACCCCTTCTTTGTTCCCCATTTCCATGTGCTTACCTAAAGTTGAAAGATTTTTGTACCCTTAAAATAATTTTAAAAGCTCATGTGAAGCATGAGCAAGAAAATAAATGAACAATATGTTAGCTATCATGTAGGAAAGATGGAATTTGGATATTTTACATGCAAGAAAAGGCAGAAAAGAACAATAATAAAAGAAAGAAGTGGATTTCTTCAATATGTTCTTATTATGCACTAGTGGAAGTAGATCGTGGAAATTTGTTTCTTCCTAATTCCTTATTTTCCCTCTAGATTTAACCCCTCATCTTTTCATCTTCCACATCCTTCTATAAATATGAAATTTATTCATTTAAATGGGGAAGAAGTTTATTGGAAAACCTCTACCATTTTAGGCATTCAAGAATTTTAGAAAAAATATTTTTATCATTGTATTGGTTTGTGGATGGCTCTGTAACTATGCATTTGGCCTCATACATTTATTGATAATATATCTTTATGAATAAATAAAAGCACTTTGTGTATTGTTCCTTCTATGGTTTTATATCTGAATCCATAACTATTTTTAAATTTTACATATCCAACCTTGATTCATGTTTTGGAACTACTTGTCCTTCTACAATTTACTGATGATATTCAATATTCCCTTCATTACTGCACATGTGTTTGATTATTTAATAAGTTATTGAATCATGTGCATCTCACTCTTGTGTAGATTGAAAAAGTTTTATTTGGAGTATCATCTCATTAAAATAAGTATTCACTTTTAGTTTTCCTTTTCTCTTTTCTCCTTCAAGTGTGAAATGAACTCATTGAAAACCTCACAAATAGTCATCTTCTAAAATATCAGAGGTCCTTTTGAAAACCATGTCCCACATATGTATACTTCCTATGTTGGCACAAGTTTCCATGAGAGTGAATACATGAACATTAACATAGACCATTAGCATACTAATTCCTCTTACACATCTTACATGGCATAAAATTTGTCATAAATGTGCTAGGGCATCATAAGTAACTCCTATCTCTTACGTACAACTTAAAATGTCATAGAATCTATCATAAAAAATATTCCAAGTGTTCAGATATTGTCATATCCTTCTCTCACTGAATCCACATCCCATTCTAAATTTTTAGTGTTTTATAGCTGCGAGAGGTATTTCCCTAAGCTAAATTAAATAGAGGTAGGCCGGCCTATCATTTTTTCATAAACAAAATATTATAATTGCTAGGTTAGCTCTAGAGTGAGCTCGTCTAGTCTTGTATATATATGAGAAGGTGTCTCCACATTAAGCATCAAATCAACTCCATTCTAATTCAAATTCCTTTAGCAATAGGTTCGCCTTCTAGAGCAGTAGATTCACTTCAAGGAGAATTGTCATTATTTTGTGTATTCAATAAATCGTATTATCTTCAAGTGCAGATTCATTGTATGAGCTTCAACCTTTCTATGGCTTGGTTTTGAGTGTTATTTCTGCACTTATTTTTTTGATTTATAAGAGAATATCTTGCTAGGTTTTTCTCCCTCAAGTAGGAGGGTTTTCCCAGGGTAAAATACTATGTTCATTGTTCTATGTGTTGTACTTTCTGCTTATTTGCATTTCTAATATGGAAACTAACATGGTATCAGAGTGGGTTTAGGGAAGATCTTATTAGATTTTTTTAAGCATTCTTCCTTGAATATCATTCCCATTTGGAGCAGACCTAAGGGCAGATCTTGAAGCTGAATTATTACAAATCTAAGGTGGTGAATTATTACAGACCTAAGGGTAGATCTTGAAGGTGAATTATTACAGACCTAAGGGAAAACTTTGAAGATGAATTTGTGCAAGTCTAAAAATAAGATATATGGAGGAGAAAATATACAACAAAAACCTAGGGTTCTCAGAAAAAGAAGATGGTGATCGATGTCAAGGTAGAAGATAGGCTTGATGGAGCTTCAAAATTCAACTCTTGGAAACCTAGGGTACTCATTTCCTTAGAGGAGAATGATCTTCTAGAATTCATAGAAAATGACATGCTTGAACTATCTAAAGACATATAGAAAATACAGTGGAAGAAAAATGGTATGAAGGCTAGAAATATCATGATAGACTTCTTGATGGATCACCTAGTACCGATCATCTCCAAGATGAAGATAGCTAAGGAAATGTTTGATACTCTAAAAGGACTGTAAGAGATCAACTATACCAGCAGAGCCCTTGCTCTGAGACAACAACTTCATCATTTAAAAATGGCTAAAGAATATTTTCATTTCATTCTTTATGAATATTTTTGATTTGAGAGATTAGTTGAGCACTATTGGGGATATAATTGCAGACATAGATCTTGTTATGTTGGCACTAAATGGTCTTCCCCAATCTTGGGAACCTTTTATTTAGAGCATCAGTGAGAGATCCAAGTTTCCCAAGTTTGATCACCTTCGAGCTAACTGTATTCAAGAAGAAGCCAAATTAACAACAAGAGGAATTGGGAGAAACTCTCATGATGAAGAAAAACAAGTTCTTTTTGCACATACTGGGTGAAGCCATAATAGTGGTTTACAATTGAAGTGAGGAAGGAAAAATCACAAAAAATGAATGCATGGAAAAAAAATTGATTTTAGGGGTTTGTACGAACCTATTGGTTCGACCAAACCCATTAGGGGTTCACTAGAACCTGGGTTCGGGCGAACCCTTTTAATTCTTTCCTGCCAAAAATGCCAACAAAACCCCTTATAAAAGGGGGGTTCGAATGAACCCTAGTTCGAGTGAACCCTTAGGGGTTCGCTCAAACCGCTGGGGGTTCATTCGAACCTCCCTTATTCCTCATCCCCCCATGAGACACAAAAACCTGAATTTTGTCACGGAGCTCGGGTTGAGGATGAAAATGGATGAATCTTCACAAACCCAACTGGAATCAGGTAGTCCTCAGAACGAGCTATCCAATGAATATAATTTTAATATGTTTTGGTTTTATTATGTATTATTTTTAGTTTTATTAAACATAGGTTTTTCATCGAAAATAAAGGTCTATGTTCTGCATATGTGGAAAAATAGCAGATTATCAAAAAAAAAAATTGAAAAATATGAGTGCACCAGATATTGAAGTCCTTGATCCAACAAAATAAAATAAAATCGATATATACAAAAAAAGTTGTACGTTATACGGTCACACTATGTCTGAATTGTAATTGGTTTGACTTCAAAACTTGATTAAAAGAAAAATATTCAATAAAAAAATGTCTAACCAAGTGGATACGAATCTAAATTAAAAGAATTATAATTTTATCCTTCATAAAAAAAAAGTTATGCGTTATACGATGTGCGTCACTTTTTAAAAATGTTGTTTTTTGAAAAAATTGGTTTTCGTGGGAGATGGAAAAAGAAGTGCACTCTGATTCAAAAAAATTTGAAAAAAATATTTTTAGAATCTACAAACAAAATGTGATGAGACTCTAGTTTGCATCATCTTCAAATTCTTCACAGTTTAGCCGCTATAGGTGCCCGAATGTGAAGATTTAGTTAAAAATAATAATTTTAGTGTCCAGTTTGGCCAAAAATTGTAAACCACTATTGTGGGATCACCCTACTACTAGAGAAAGAGGCAAAGTAAGAAAGAGAAATAGAGACAAAAAATCAAATTTTGTTCCAGAATAAAAAAAAAAGGATCTATCTCATATTCAATGTTGCAGGTGTGACAAGTATGGACACTATGCCCGAGATTGCAAATTAAAGTTAACTCAACATGTTTCTACTACAAAAATTGACATAGAGACATCTCAGAAGAAGTCAAGTCATTCTAAAGTCAATTCAGAAGGATTCCTATTCATTTATGCACTTTCAATTAATGTACAATCTGACAGTGATACTTGGTTGATAGATAGTGGTGCTTCTCATCACATTACAGGCTACATAAGGCATCTTATAGACTTAGTAGAGAAAAAGTCTAATTTACAAGTTATAGTTGGAGATGATGCTAATTATGTCGTAAAGGGAGTTGGGGCCACTTCCTTCCAGCTAGACTCGGGTATCCCTCTTCAATTGAGTGATGTATTGTTCGTACTTGGGATCAAAAGGAACCTTGTCTCCATTTCAGCCTTGGAGGACAAAGGGTACGAGGTTTCCTTCTCTGAAGGAAAGGTTCTTGCATGGCCAAAGAACTCCAACATAAATTCAGCTTGTCTGATTTGCATTTGTTAGGAGGACCTATGCATATTGTCATTACGACCAATTACTTCGAAGAGGAGGAAACCTTCAGGAGATCTAAAGGATACTTCATGGAGGAGGAAATGACATTCAGAGGGAGTCTGAAAAATCAACATAGGCTACAAAGGATGTAAAAAATAAAGTACTCACTGAGAGAGAGTCTCAACATCGTTAAGTTTTGTTGTAATATACATTTCTCTAAGACGGAGAAATATGAGGTGAAAGCCCTTGTAGTGTATATTCTCTTAGAGGGATAAATATGAGGTGAAAGCCTTTGTAGTGTATATTTCTCTAAGATTGAGAAATATGAGGTGAAAGCCCTTGTAGTGTATATTTCTCTGAGACAGAGAAATATGAGGTGAAAGCCCTTGTAGTGTATATTTCTCTGAGATGGAGAAATATGAGGTGAAATCCCTTGTAGTGTATATTTCTTTGAGATGGAGAAATATGATGTGAAAGCGCTTTATACAATATCATGTCTTTGAGACTGAGTTGTGTTTTCCACAATTGGGTTACATAGCCATTGTGGACATCATGTTGAGAAACTCCATGATGAGGATATTTGAGAATACCTCCCTAGCTAAGAGGGAGTGTTAGTGTCTTATAGCTGTGAGGTATTTCCCTAAGCTAAATTAAATAGAGGCAGGTCAGCCTATCATCTTTTCATAAACAAAATATTATAATTGCTAGGTTGGCTCTAGAGTGAGCTCGCCTAGTCTTGTATATATATGAGAAGGTGTCTCCACATTAAACATCAAATCAATTCCATTCCAATTTGAATTTCTTCAACAATGGGTTTTCCTTCTAGAGCAACAGATTCACTTCAAGGAGAAGTGTCATTATTTTTTGTATTCAAGAAATCACACTATCTTCAAGTGCAAATTCATTGTATGAGATTCGGCCTTTCTAGGGCCTGATTTTGAGTGCTATTTCTGCACTTATTTTTTTGATTTATAAGAATATCTTGTTGGGTTTTTCTCCCTCAATTAGGAGGGTTTTCCCAGGGTAAAATATTGTGTTCATTGTTCTATGTGTTGTACTTTCTACTTATTTGCATTTCTAATATGAAAATTAACATAAATAGACGTTAATAGTAATAATAATATTACATTTTTTTCTAGGTTCCATAACATAAAATATTCTAACCATTAACAACATAATATTACAACTTAATAACCTAAGACTTTGTACGATGAATAACACACCTTAATCCTATTTAATTTAATACATCTTATCTATACATGCATATTCATGTTGAAATGGATATCTCTATGGGTTTAATAGCTGAAATTTGGATTAAAGTGGAGTATCACTTATAGAAACAATTGGTAGATTATGAGAAGTTAGTGTTTCAATGTCATAATTATTTTGGCCTAGGTCTTTTGGTAGTTGGGTGTCATTGGAAAAGTGTAAATTTAATATCAATGCACGTCATAGTGGAATGATGTTAATCCTTCCTATTTTGGAATTGGTATTAAAATTCTTGAGAAGTTGTCATCTCTTGATCTACCCTTGGTCAGGGTCCCTCCTCTTAAGCCTATTACTACTTCATCTCTTCCTTTTGAAAGGGTTGCAAATATGGTGAGTATGAATACTTTTTATCCTAAGATTGTAGAGGAGGTTTATGCTTCTTTATCCCATTTAGCTCTTCTTTCTTAGATCCTTCACCATCTCCACTTCTACATTTTATAGAGTTTTCTTTGGAATTTTCACATCTCACAATTTTGGTTTTCCTTTTGTGGTTCCTTTTACTACTCTCCCTCTCCTTATTTTCATTATTTTACTTTAAGTCCTTCAATTTTGAGTTCCTCTTTTAGGTTGGGTAATAGTAAAGTTCTTAATGCCCTTCAAGGGTTTGATTCAAATATGGATTTTCTTGGACGCTAGCTTCTTGTAAGAAATATAAGAAGGAGGCCTCTACTCAATTGGCTATGAGACAACATGTTATTAGGTATTAGTTATAATATTGATGTAATGGTAGTTTGTTGGATGCAATTATTATGCTTTACCTTTCAAGTGGGGAGCCCTAATAGACACCTCAACTATTTAATTATATATATTAGAAAGTTTAGAAAGATGATTGCTTGTTTTAAAATTTCATGTTTTGATTACATTATTTTCCCTAAATAACATGTTAGTTTAGTTTGGTTAAAATGATTCATGTGGTTTGGAGAGAAAATGATGTCACATAGGTACCATGCAAGAGGGTTTGATCTAGCCCCCCCTTAGATCAAATCCATGTCATGTGGAAGAAAACCATAACACAAATAGATTGAATCCATGATGTGGAATAAAAGTATAACATTGAAAGGTAGGTGTTAGTTAGTTGGGTAGTATTATAAATTATAGCAAGGATTTATTTTGACCCACTTTGATCTAACACCATTTAAATTTAATCATAATTGAGATCTACCCCTAAGTTTCTATTTATTAATTTTAATTCACATTTTTCATTTGGACCAAAAGTGAAACACATTATTGTGTCCCACCCCTTTTCTTAAGTAGGTAAAGAGGTCAATTATACATTATATATGAATAATAGAAATGTTAAAACTTGTACTGTAGAAAAATGTATCCCTTTACATTTTCACACTTGTTTGGGCCCTCCTAGTTAATTTGGACCTAATTGTGCCTTAATTTAGTGTTGTAAAGTGCGCTCCTTTACATGTTCACACTTATTTAGGGACCCCTTAATTAATTGAGCTTAATTTTTCCTTAATTTTTCCTTTAATTCATTTACCAAGCCTATTTTATTACATTTTTTGAAGAGGAAACCCAACATTCATTAACTCCTAAACATCACACTTCTCATTGAGCAATGTGTGTTTGAGGTTTAAGGACTTGGGACCCATTCGCCCATGGGTGAATGGGTCTTCCCTTGACCTTAGGACCTAACTTTAAATTATGTTTTTGGAAAGATCTTAATGTCTCTAAGTGTATATTTAGATGTCGACTTGTGATATTTGAATTTTAGGAAATTGAGGATACATACCTATAAATATAAGGTTATTTCACTATATTTCACTTGGGAATTTTCAAGAGATCAAGTTAGAATTCAAGATCATTTTAAAGAGCATTCAAAGGAAGATTTATTGAAGATTTATTTCAACAATAAAGATCCAATTTTCATGTCAAAGTCTTCTTGCATCATGCATGTTATTGGAGCTAATATGGTGATGTAGGTTTCCTGATCCATTCAAGCATCAAATTCATTATTTCAAGAAAGATTCAAGGTTCAAGATCCACATTCATTGAAGCCATTTCATGCAAGTTGTAGATCTACATTCCAAGGTTTATACAAGGGTTTTTGAGTGGTAACATTTATTTGTGCATTCTTCATTCCCTCTTTCATGTTTCATTTAATTTCAAGGTTTAATTACCAGAATGAGGTTTGACCAAGGAAAACCCCCATTCACCAAAAATAAAAAAAATTTCCCTCTTGATTTGTGTTTGTAGATTTAGGTGGAAGAAATCTTGAAGATCTCTTGAAGAGAAAAATTGAAGTTGTCAAAGTTGTCATCTTCTCACGAAAACTCATCTACAAAAAATATTTCTGGCTTCCCAAACTTAAAACCTGGGAAAATTGAAAGACTTAGATCTGTAGCAAATGCTCCTGAAAGTTGTAGAAAAACACCCTAATGCAAGACCCATTCACCCCTAGGTGAATGAGTCCCAGATCGGCTCTTCAGAAACTACCTTTTCGTGAAAGGTACATTCAAATCTACCCTTCTCTGATCTGCAATTTTATTGTAGGTTTTATCAATATTGAGTTTAATCTTGCTATTCCAAGTGTTAGATTGCAATTTGGTGTTGATTTACTATTTTTTAGTTTTTCTCCCCAAAGTGATGTTTGACCTTGACCCCCATCCTTAGTCATAAGGAAATCTACAGATTCACAGCTTGAGTTGACTCACCTAAGTGTCGTTAGTCAATTATTTGTGTGGATGTCATTTCCCAATGAAGTAATAGGAAAATAGGTCCCTAAGTGGTTCATCAATCTATTTTGATGCACCCACCTACATTTTTCTTTATTTCAAAATTATATTTTGGACAAGCATTATCAAAGGTGCCAAGTTCATCTAGAACTATATTTAATCTAAATTTCCAATTCTATTTTCCTCCAATCTCACTTGGAAAAATGTTTTTTATTGGTGTTAACTTCTCTCATGTAATATTATCTTTAAATATTTAGGATATTTTTGATAAATAGGAAAAATAGGTTTTGAAGGGACCCGAAACCCTTTAACAACAAAACACTGCTCAAACAAATAAAGGCGCATCCATCCAGCTCAAACAAACAACAACAAACTAAAAGAAACTAAAATGAAAATAGACTATTTTGTATTTTTAAGGGTGTCTACCACCTCTAGATCTTGGTTATAGTGTCGATTAACCAGGGTCAACAACTCATCCTTTTCTTCTTTGAAGGTTTTTTCTTTCTCCCACAAGTTTGGGCACTGGATCCTTTCTCACCCTCCAACAATAACTTTTTACCTTTTTCTTTTGCTACTCGGTCCTTCATTTTATTGTTTCTAGGGTTCACACCTGTTGGCTACTCTTCTTTTATAGCTCCTTTAATTTCTCCATTAATATCTTTAGTGCTTCCACATTTTTCTTGATTAAACATTGACTGATTTTAGGAGATTCACAATGTTAGTTTTAATCTTTTGAATCATTTTTTCCAATTCTTGCATGTAGTTTTCATAATCCATTTTTAGGTCACTGATGAAGTCTTCAACAACCATAACCCTATTCTTTAAATGCCTTAGCCCAGAAGAAGATTGACCACTCTCCTTATTTGCAACCTTTCCCTGCAACCCGTACACTTTCACATTAACCTTATTTATTTCCAGAAGAAACCATTTGGCTACTCTAAAGTTACTTATAACACCTTCTCTATCAATCCCTATAATGTCATATATTTCCTCCCTTTCAACATGTAGATAGGATAAATCTTCCAAGAGAGGGTGAATATTTGCAACATTTGTAGTATCCTTGGTGTGGCCTTTTGATGGGGAGAGGCCCATTGCCAGTATCTAACATCAACTTTGTCATGAAATGTCTCCTCACCAACATTCTCCATACCTTTACCATCTTCAACCCTGTGAGAAGTAGAAGGTTACAGTTTCCCCACCTTTGCATCCCACCTCCTCATCACTAGTTTGGGAGCCTTCAAACCATGAGATCGCCTTCTTGTCTCTCTTCATCAAAGGTATTTTCTTTGAAGAATCTATCCTTTTCCTTTGTACTTTTTCCTTAGAAGGGGAGGAAAATAAAACCTCCATAGAGTCAGCCCCAACTTTTGTTTCCTACCAATCCTCATCTTTGTCTTCTTCAAGGGAATCTGAACTCATAACAAATTACTTCACAACTTAAGTGTTATGCTTCTTTTTAACACTGCCCTTACTTTTTGGGGACTTCACTAGGGTCAGGGATTTGACATATTCCATATCAACAAAACTAAGCCCTCATGTGCAACATCGAAAACTTAAGATTTTTTACATGTTCTTTCACCAAGGCATCTAAGGAAGCAAGAAGATAAAATGAAAAAGAAACACAGAGCTTATGCCTAAAATGATTAAGGAAATTAAAGTGAGCTCCAAGGATTGCAGTGTGCCTACCTTCAAGAATGACATAATGCATAATCACCTCAACTAGAGATCTTGGCCCAAATGTGCTTGATGGAGAGCCAGTCATATCCTTAGGAGGATAGCTTCACCAACTTAGGATGTGGGTAAACCCACAAAAGTGGTTTACAATTCTAGTGAGGAAGGAAAATTTGCAAAAAATGATCCCATGCAAAAATTTTAGTTTTTGGGGGTTTGAATGAACTTTTAGTTTGAGCAAACTGAACCCCCCTTCGAGTGAACCCATTTAATTATGGGGCCCACCATTCCTAGAAAAAAATCAAAAGTGAAGGCTTGTGGAAAGGGGGTTCGCTCAAACCCCCCTTTCCCCCCCTTCTCCCCCTTAAGCACCAAAAAATTCTAGAATTTTGCACTTCAAAGCTTGGGTTGAGGATGAAAATGGAGGAGACTTCACAGACCCAACTAGATGATGGTAGTCCTTAGAACGAGCTATCCAACAAATATAATTTTAATATGTTTTGGTTTTATTATGTATTTGTTTTTTTAGTTTTATTAAACGTAGATTTTTCACTAAAAATCAAGCCCTCTATTTTGCACATGTGGAAAAATAGCAGATTATTAAAAAAAATTGAAAAATATGAGTGCACTAGATATTGAAGTCCCCAATCCAACAAAAAAAAATTGAATTTTGATACATACAAAAAAATTTACGCATTATATGGTCCACTTATGTCTAAATTGTAATTGGTTTGACTTTGAAACTTGATTAAGGAAATAATATTCAATAAAACACTATGAAACCAATTGGAAGCACTAGATATCATTGTTACAAATCTAAATTCAAAAAAAATAGAATTTTATCCTTCATGAAAAAAAATTATGCGTTATATGGTGAGCATTGCTCCTTAAAAATGTTGTTTACTGAAAAAAACTAGTTTTCAAAGGAGACGGAAAAAAAAGTGCAATATGATTCCAAAAATTTTGAAAAAAATATATTTAGAATCTACAGACAAAATTTCACAAATCACTATTTTGCATCATCGTCAAATTCCTCACGGTTTAGCCACTATAGGTGCCAGAAAGTGAAGATTTAGTTAGAAAAAATTATTTCAATGTCCAGTTTGGCCAAAAATTGTAAACCAGTATTGTGGGATCACCCATGTTAGTCATTGGATAAAAATATATTGGTTGTTAAAATTGTATGATTTATGATTGAATTCATTCTTCAAACTACTACTTTTTCTAGATTGTTATGGACTTATTTATAATCTAATATAAAATTGATAAAAAATGAGGGTATAATAGATTTCTTAACTTGTTGACAACCAAAATAACTTTTCTAAATAAATTAAAGACCTCAATACTTCAATTACTGCCTTCAACGAAATAAGAAAAATCAATATGTGAGCTTTACAATACATTTCCAACATACACATGATTGCAATTGGCATGACTACTAAAATAAAAGTGGATCACAACACTTCAATTATTAGTACTTGCCTTTGGTAAATACTATTACAACCAACAAAATTCCTAACTAGTTATTACTAATTGTACATGTGAACCAATTATATGTTAGTAATTTTTATGTAAAGTAAATATTTATCTTTTCCAAAGTGTTATGAAAGTTTTACAAAATATTAAAAAATGAATGATTAGCTATTTAATTGGCCGTAGAGTTTTACCTCTTATTCCAACTTCCACATTGTTCAAGAAAAATAATACTAATTGGTGTATTGGTAAAAATATTTCATTGTGAGACCATGTGAGTGGAGTGCCTTGCTTGCCTTACTTTCACCTAATCTCTTTTATGAGCCTATATTGTTATTGTCTGTGAGTGACAACTTCATGATAGGCTCTTGTTTATTTTCCCCTTGTCAACCTCAATGGGATTACATCCACAACCTGTTGGGAACACTCATTTCAACAAAAACTTCACTTCCATTGCATACCATTTATGTGAGTTAACATAAGTGCATGTATGCCCAATATATTATTAATATCACTCATATTGGTAATATTAATTCAATGCAAATTATAAATTGTCAATTCATTCCCCCAAGTTTGATGAGCATTCACGAGAGCTTGGCACTCCCCAGTTACAAAGTTAGAGTTTATTTGTTTGTACATGATATTTTCTTTATCTAGGTTATTGAAATGATGGGTTGGATTTATTTATTTAATTAGCAATTTGATCCAAATACACCCATGACAAACAACATGAAAATTATGTACTTCAAAGCCATTCCATTATTTATGTTGTGTATTTTTTATGGAAGATGGAACATGATGAGAAATATTACTATACATTTTTTTTAATTAGTTATATCTCTTAACTTGTAAGAGTAATTGTTTATATAAAGCACCATATAAATACTAATATAATCAATAATTAACCCCCATTATTAATATTTATTTTAATATATGTTAATCAAATATGTGAAAATTAAAATTTATAATTGTTGAGAATAAGATGCCATTTAATTGCAATCCTAAACATTATTTCATGTATCTCCTAAGTACTTGAAAGTGTTACCCAACACTAGGATTAGAAAGATATTAAATTTGAATGAAATGAACATGTTAATTGACATTTGTAATTAATTCTAAATGATAGGAACATGTGGGGACACCCATGAGGAGCTCCTACAAAATAGGAGCACATGGGGCACCCACATGGAAAGTGGAACTTACCTTGAGTTAAGTTAACTATTTGGAGTAAAAGATAACACTTCAGTAATGCATGTAAAGATCCTAGAAGTTAGGGATTGGTGTTTACATACATGGAGTTCAGTTCAGTTCAGTTCAGATCAGTTCAGTTCAATTCAGTTCAGTTCAATATCAATTCAGTTCAGTTATGGTTCAGTTATCTTTAGTTGCATGTAATTAGTTTCCTGTTGAATGTTAGTTGACTTCAGTTGACTTGGAATGCATGACTAATGACTTGAGTTGCATGACAACTAACAGGGGATACATTTAGTTAAGTGGGGATGATCAATCATGCATGATATTTGCATGAATGGTGGAGAGATATGTTTTACTTAATAGAGATTGACTTGGACCCACCTTGGGCACCCAAGTTGGCATCTTGGAGTTAACACTTTTGCATGATAAGATATTTTATAAGGCTGAGTTAAGTGGGCCCATTCTTGGGCGCCAACTTTGAGGATAAGCTTAGAATATATCTTTGGGATCAACGTTGAGTTATGACTTCAGTTTGGGATGCCCAAATGGATGAAGGACTTGTTTTGACATTGTTCTTCACGGTAGAACTGTACTTGCAAAGAATATGCGTGAGTTTTGTGAGATAAGCATTGTGCTTTGTAAGGCTCATTATTGTCTATTTATTGCAACAAGTTGAAGAAAGTTTATCAGATTTTATTACAGGTTGTGAAGAAGAATTGTTGAAGGAAAAAGAAGCATCTCAAGCAAGGATTGGAATTATTGTAATATTATTCTGAGATTAAATAATACATTGATTCTTGGTGGATTTTTTTCCCAAAAGGGTTGCTCCATGGTATATGTTGTGTAACTTCTTTCTTCTAGTATTATTCTTCTACAATCTTTTGTCTACTTATACAAATGGTAAAATGAATTAAGCAAATAATCATCTACAAAGAAAACTTAATTAGATGTACAACTACAATAGTTTTACAAAGTATTAAGCTACATAATTACCTCCATTTTCAACAATAATTGCTTATTTTAAATAAAAAATTATAACAAGTCTATGGATTTTAAAGTGTACACAATATCTAACTCTTCTTTGATTTTATATTCTTCAATGGTTCAAAATTATATGTAGTGAATTTTGGCTAACACATTAGTTCATGTATTACAACTTCAATATAAAAATATCAATCCAATGAACATCACCTAGATGCAATGAGTTCTAAGTGGACCATTCATTATCATGAGATATGGGTTCTTGTGAACCCCTACTCATGAAACATGGGTCATTGAGTTTGACTCGAAAACTACACAGTTGAATCCTAATAGCAATATCATAATATCAATCCATTGAAAGTGTCTTAGATAACTTAAAATTATCTTCTTCATCTATTAATTGTCTCTTTAACACTAAATTAATTTATTCATTTACTTTATTTCAAATCAGATATTACAATTTTCATTTTAACAATACAACATTATAATACAAAATAAATTTTATTATAAAATTAATTATAATATTTAAAAACTAATACTCTATCATTATAGAACACTCATTAAAGATTTTTTTTTCAATTATTAAAAAATAAACCTATAATGTGCTTTCTATATTAATGTCTTCTTGTTATCCTTTCTACGTTAGCACTTACATATGCTCTAAGTTACTTGCCTTAATGTAACCATGTTTGTGCCGCCTCACTATTAAAAGCTAAAAACAGGGAAACCTAAGAAAGATTACAACCCATTGTAGGTCAACTTTCAACTAAGAAAGATTTTCAGCACAAGGAATAGTAGTTAGAGGTACGTGACAGCTGATGTGACAGCGGAAAAAGCCCAATTGACCAGAACCTGAGAATCTTGGTAGTTATAAGTTCAATCAATGGATTGTTTTACGTAACAAACCAGTTCCGTCCATTTTTTAAGGTTTAGCTATATTTTAGTACAGCATTTATTTACGTGTCGTTAATTATTCTACTTTTTTGTTTTGTTTTTTGTGCCAACTCATTTCACCTTCCTCATTTTTTCTTTTTATGTAATTCTTGCTTTGCAAACTTTTCATTTTATTTTTTTATGTTCTTTGGTGAAAAATATTGACATAATAAAAGATTGTAATTTAAAGGTTGAGTACAATTAATAATGATGTTAAGATATTTCTTGATAAAATAGAATAAAAGAGGAGACAATATCTATTTCAATTATAACTCTGAACAAAAGAAATATCTTTTAGTGCTAAATTTTTTGGATTGTAATTGTGTGTACCGATGAAAAATGATTACACACAGTTACAATCCAGAAATCTTAGCACTAAATGATCATGGACTGTGGAAGCCTCTTGCTATTAAAAGCAATTTCGAGTCAGAAATCTTAACACTAAATGATCATGAGCTGTGGAAGCCTCTGGTATTAAAAAAACAATTTTGAAGAAAACTCCTGAAACAGAAAAAACAATAAAATTCTAGACCTCGATCAGAAATAACCAGTGTGAGAGCACAATGTGGTCCTAATCTCTCTTCCATATTGATTGTCGGAAAGAAAAGTGTCATGCAGTTTTCTTATGAGCTGTCACTATCTTTCAGTGTAACCAGTCAATTTCGTTCTCGTGATCTGCTGGAATTCTCCTTGTTTTGAGCTGTCGACAAGAAATGTGAAAATTTGACCTACGATATAAATGTTATTACCTATTCTATTAACTGCCTGAAGTTACCGATTTAAATGTTATCACGCTCTTTATGTTGCTTTTGAATGATTGATTACTCTTAGAATTCTGTTCACATATTATGATCGTTATTCATTTGTATTTGCCAATTTACTTCTTTATATTTGCATTTGCCGGTTTAATTTCGTGACAGTTGACTGGTAGTAATGTAGCTGTAATGGCACATGTTCAATCTGGGACCTTGTGTGCACCGCCATATGTTTTTATGGGCATCGAGAACACCACCATTTATGGGAGACTCTGTGGTGGGAATTCAAAGGTTTCCGGTTATAGGTTATTCTTCTCAGGTTTAAGGTGTGTCTGGTATATTAAAATTTAGCTGCTTTCTCGCAAAGATGGGAGACATAGCAGACTCTTTAGAAGATCCACTAATTCATGACAACGGGAATGGGGATGTAGAAATTTCATGTAACTTGCAGGGTGGCGATGAAAGTGGGTCAGTGGTATGCTCAAAAAATGTAGGAAGAAGGATAGTAGAAGAGTCAAAAAAATTATGGGCGATTGCAGGGCCTGCCATATTCAGCCGCATAGCCATGTATGGAACAAATGTTGTTACTCAGGCTTTTGCAGGACATCTAGGCACTCTGGAATTGGCTGCCATTTCCATCGCCAGTACTGTCATTGTGGGTTTCAACTTTGGACTCTTTGTAAGTATCCGGAATCTATTCCGTGCCCTTTGCTTTCCATTTTTCAGGTTTTATACCCTTTTTGTGTATTCCTTTCCCTGCTTATATATGCTTACTTACATGTCCAAAATCCAACTGAAATGTCCATTGATCTTGAAATGCTAAATTTAAAGTCAGAGGAGCCATTGCATATCTTGTGATCATGGGATGATGCTTTGCATATTTCGTCCTCCTTTTCATCTTAGTGCCACTTGTTTCCTCTGTGGAAGTTGAATCTATATTGAATATATGGACAAATTCAGGGAACACCGCTTAAAAGAGCTTATTGGATGCAAATTTCTCAAGTTTAGCTTGAGATGTTCTTGAATTTAGCTACAAGCTTGGAATTTAAGGATAAGATGATTTTGGATATGGCTGTGATAGTCTATGTTTTTAGAATAAGTATTGTTATGATATTTGTGGTTTATTATTAGAATGAAGAAAAAAGGACAGATTAGGAAATGTTTCATTGAAGAAAGTACATAATTATTTTGAAAAATATATTAGATTAAGATTTTAATTATTAATATCTTAAATAAATAAGTTAACTTACAGATTAAATCTAAACATAAACATAAACAAATTCATAATTCAGAAAAGTGATAAAATAAATTATGAATAAAAGACAGTAAATGTTCAATTTAGTCTGAGTAAATCAGACAAATGTTATTAAGAATAAGAAAATTCAAGCTCACAAACTTTTAAAAAAGAGGGGTTCTACAAGCTAGTATTCATACAGACTTGAAACTGTACTCATGTTAATGTACAACTGATTCTTGAAAAAAGTATTATATACTGATACAATGGAATCCACCTTCTGTAAACAGGATGTATTAAACCATTTCTCAAAAACAAATGGGTCATGAAGAATTACTTGATACACTATTATACAGTTTGCCTGCCATTTTACTTCAAAATTGTCGCTAAAAGCCATATTGATTAAATAATGATATTTTGGTTTTCTCAATTGTTTTTCCTTCACATGTTTTTTAAACTATTTAAATTAACATGTAGGTGTTCTCAGACATTATTCTTTACAAAATGTTGCAATCAGATACCTCTTATCCTTAAATTATTCTTGGTTACACTATTTTTTCAATAGCCTGTGTCAACTGCTAGGTTATGTGAGCTTATAATGAATCAACAAATGATGCTTTTTACGCAAAGTCGGACTCTTTATGGGGTAAATTTGCCGTCCCAGTGAAAATTGGGCTGTTCTCATTTTACTCGCCAAATTTAATGGCACGCATTTTACTATGCAAAGTCCCGAAGAGCTAACAGTTCCACCACATGAATTCCCCAATTCTTATACCATTTCATCCATACTCTGTGCAAACCGTCTTCTGAATTGCAAACAATGCTTGGTATGGTAAAATCTGCAGGTGTTCATAACTTCATATTCCATGTTTTTTCTAATCATTCCTGTTCTTGTTTTAAGTTTTAATAGTACATATATTTTTCGGCTATAATCAACGAATCATTAAAAAAGGAGAAATTTTAAAGGTTGGGATATTCATCTCTACTATTATTGATCTCGTTGAATTTGGAACTGGCCTTGGCAGTTAGGCATGGCTAGCGCCCTGGAGACCCTGTGCGGCCAAGCTTTTGGGGCTCGGAGGCCTCATTTGTTGGGATTATATATGCAACGAGCATGGATTGTCCTCTTTGGTGTTGCAATTCTTCTCTTACCAATGTATATATTTGCAACCCCCATCTTGAAGATCCTTGGACAGTCGGATGATGTTGCTGAATTAACAGGAAGAGTTTCAATCTGGTTCATTCCCCAACACTTCGCATTTGTATTCCTCTTTCCTGTTCAGAGGTTTTTGCAATGCCAGATGAAAAACATGGTCATTGCATGGATCTCTGCAGCCACTTTGGTGCTCCACGTTTTTCTAAGCTGGCTATTTATTATTAAATTGGACATGGGGCTAATTGGTTCAGCAATGACATTGAATTTGGCGTGGTGGTTGCCCCCAGTTGGCCAAATTCTTTATGCCACTTGTGGGGGTTGCCCATTGACGTGGACAGGTTTGTCCAGAGATGCATTCACTGACTTGTGGTCTTTTCTCAAGCTCTCTGCTGCATCCGGTGTTATGCTATGGTTAGTTGCCAATTCACTTGTAAAGTTGTATGATATACATGTATATTGTATAATATGTATTTGGGTGTGTCTGAATTAAAAGAATGATCAAACAGTACTGACATGCTTTAGCTTGTGAACAGTTTAGAGAATTGGTATTACAGAATATTGGTCCTCTTGACAGGAAATCTGCCAGATTCACAAGTTGCAGTTGATTCTCTTTCTATCTGGTAACATTGTAACAAGCCTTTTTTGTGCAATATTTATTTAGAAGCAATGCAGGAGTGCATATAATGCCGCAACTATGTTTTTAAAACCTTGATATGCATTTTGCAGCATGAGCATCAATGGGTGGGAGATGATGATACCACTTGGTTTTTTTGCTGCTACCGGGTATGTAGTTGTACTGATAAATATAGAAAGTATTTCCTGTATTGAAATTAAATGCAAAAATTATAAATTCCCTGGATAGACCTTGTTAAATCTATGAGATGATTGAAATGACATCGTTTGGAGTCCTAATGTTTGTAGGTTTATTATTTTCAACTTCAGATTTATTTGTTATCATATTCTTAAGATCGAGTATATATTTTATGGTAACTTCCTAGCTGTATTGAAGGTATGCCTATGTTCCAAGTATGCTCAATCGAATGGAATGCGTGTACCAGGGACAGGAACATATTTATTTTTCATCCTCGCATTTCTTGTTCATAGGATCTCATTTTCTCAATTGAAATAAATCCATAAATTTCAAGTACATTGATTTTCATTAAAATTCTCAATTCATGGTTATTATAATCAGCCTTTTCAATTCTCTGTTTCTTTTGCAAGCATTGCACGCTTATTTTAATCTGCACATGTCCATCTGTCTTGTCTTCATGAAATATGTGAGAAATAGGCATAGAGCTTCTCCTTGTAAAAGAAGCTTCTCATCTCAAAGAAAACATATCCATTTCAGCTAGCATTATGGAATTGTTCCATTCTTTACATCCTATATTTATGACAAGCTTTTGAACAATTTCAACTTAGTTTTAAAATTTCTTTGAAAGACTTGATTCCACACAAGGTAGCCAAATACTATGACTAACTGAAATGATTTAGTCATCTTTCCTTTCTGTATCTCGTATAACCCACTTTTCAGTGGGTGACTTTTAGTTATAACTACTCTGATACAGAGTTTGGCCTGGGATATACCCATAATGGATCCAGGTCCCAGTATAGTATGCATCTGGGTTCATCACAAATCCATCTCTCCCTGCAGGTCATGACTGGATATAGTCTGTGTTTGTCCGAGCAAAGCCAGGCGGCACCTGATCAGTACAGACATCATCCTGGCCATACCAGGGCCCAGGTACTCACAGACACGCAAAACAAATTTTGTCAATTAAAAAACAACCAAAAAATAATCTAAACCCCAATCTATCTATGTAGTTCCTTCCTGGTAGCTGCTAAAACAGATTATCATAGAGTTTGAAATATAGCAAAGTAGGAACAAATAATATAATGATTCAATTTTTAAACTGGCCCCTCTTACAAATTTTCTGCTGAGAAGCTCTGTAGGGAAGAGGAACCAGTAGTTGAGCACCCTTTGTTGTTTGGTTTGCTGTGTTCATTTGGAATCACATCAACTAATCAAATTTTTATGGCACAATAATCGATTAATAGAATGTGCCAAAGCTACACTTTTTGTTTCAGGCATTTGTATCAAGAGGAAGGTTGTTATACATTAAAGCATGTATTTTTCATCCACTGTTTTTTACAGCAATCGATATCCAGCAGTATTGCTTGAGAAAATATCATAAAAAATAATGAAAGATCTAGACCTGCATCCAAATCACTGCCCTAAGTTAAAAACTAGATAGGCACCATTGGCAACAATATGAGCAAATCTCGTCTTTCGATAACTAATGTAGTTTCTTTTGTTTGGCAAGTTTGGTTTTGCATATTTTGTGCAAATAATGGCTTTTTCATATTATGTATTATTTATGTTTTGTATGGTCATGCCCAAGCCCAGTTAAGAAAGGAAAAATCAATGTACCTAAACTCAGAACTTGAACCTGCAGCTTAAAATAACTGCAATTGATTGCAGGCCCAAACATTTTAGGATACACCACCTCCAGTCATTGCCTCCATTGGATGTAACCATTAGATCTGTCTCGTGTATGATAAAATCCAAATCGTGATTGGTTACAAATTCTGCTTCAAGTGAGTTAATAGCATAATGTCAAAAAATTTGTCTTCTACTCTGCCTTGGATTGATTGTTGTATAGATTTGTTTGGTTTGTAAATGCAGTGTGAGGGTGGCCAATGAACTGGGCGCTGGAAATGGCAAAGGAGCTAGATTTGCAGTGATCGTTTCTGCATCTACTTCGACTGTGATAGGCCTTGTTTTTTGTTTGCTCATTATTGTGCTTCACCAGGAATTTGCTCTGGCCTTCACAAGTAGTTCCACTATTATAGAAGCGGTCTCTAAACTGTCCATTTTGTTGGGCTTTACTATTCTTCTTAACAGTATTCAGCCAGTCCTGTCAGGTAAAGCAATTCTACTTTCATTTGTATAAGTATTGATCAGAAATTCAAAGCCCTGCCTTTTTTCCTTCCAAATTATTTGAATGAAGCATGACTTCGAAAAATTGACAATGGTGGAAATGTTGTATATCAGGAGGAATCTAAAGATTGAAATTGCCATAAGAGTTATGAGCACTGAACATATCAAATTTAATTTCTACTCTTATATGACACTAACTCTGCATTCTTCTTCCTTATTCTGTTTCAGGGGTAGCAGTGGGATCAGGGTGGCAATCTTATGTTGCTTACATCAATATTGGGTGTTACTATGTGATTGGCGTCCCTTTTGGAATGTTGCTTGGTTGGGTGTTTAACAAGGGGGTTTTGGTGAGTGCTACTTCTTTCTACGAGAATAGGCTAATATAAAACTGAAATGCTATTTTTTTGACTTACAATGAAGACTCTCTGGAGCTTATGGGATCAGAAAATCATATTTATACGACTCTCATCAGATGTATCTAAATCATATTTTAGATTCTAGATAATTGTTAATACTCGTAACAGCACTTTCTGCTGCAATGGCTAGGAGCCTTCAACTTAGCCACACAATGGCTGCTCTCATATTTTCACATCTTTTCACTCCTTTCAACAGTTGCAATGCTAATTGAATACGTTCCTGTTCAGGTCTGCATTGAATCTCTTAACGAAATTCTTTGTTTTCCCTCTGCTTCTAAAGGGGAATCAACTAAAGGAAATACCCACTGAATCAATAATATTTTACTAATGCTACACCCAAAAAATGACTAGGTCATTGCAGTATAGTTAACTACTATAGAATGAAAGCAATCCAATAACCATCGATTCTTAGTTGGGATGAAAGAGAGTAAATAACATTGAAGAATAAGATATGGAGGAATACTAGATAAATCTAGATGGTTTCTTTTACACATTGTTTCGGATCAATTATACACTGCTTCTATTGTACAGTTTATCAGATTTATTTTTCTCTACAATAGTTTGATAGATTGTGTAAATTACTTATTTCAATCTTACTTTCTCAAATTGAACGCATGGCATCCCAAATTTTATATGGCAGGGGATATGGACAGGAATGATATGTGGTACTGCAGTTCAGACGATTGTTCTGGGTGTTATTGTGTATCGATGTGATTGGCACAGAGAGGTAAATCCTAAATCTCATTATGTTTGTTTTCTAATTTCGAAATTACTAGTGATTGTTTTTGGGGATAAGTTATGTTTTTAATTTATTGTTGTTCTATACCAATTGCAGGCTGCCCAAGCCATAGATCGAGTCAGTAGATAACCAAGGCGACAGATACATCATTATAATTTAATTCAACTAAGGTGAATCAGCATCCCAAAACATTTTTTTGATCAGCTGCCATGGCTTGTTATGCTACTGGTGGTCCAAAGAGACATCTCACGGGAAAGTATATTTATGGGCGATTTAAAAATTATATATATACAATGGTCTTGATTTAAGTTAGCTCTTAATTCCATCAGCTAGGTTCTAGGATTTGCGGCTGGGATGAAAGAGCAAGGTAGCTAGTTCGAGTTGCTTCTTAAAAAATAAAATATTTAAAATGAATAGTGTAATAAGAAGAATATGAGATACTCAGAAGTAGTGTTTTGTAAATGGCTCTTTATTGCCATTAAAAATTTATTGACTTGAGAAAATTTAAAGATATATTTTTTTAATTGAACAAAGCAATGAAAAAACTATATGAATGAAGTTACAAGAAGTAACTGAAAAATATAGCAACCAGTCATACCAAAGTTTCAGCCATCAAGGCAACTAAATATACAAAATTACATACGTTGTACAAGTTATACACAAAATAGACAAAGCTATATAAGTTGTACAACATTTTTACAGTGACTGATCTTATTATCAAGTTGAAGCTTCATAACTTGTTCTTTAATCCACTGCAACTGCTATTTGACCTTATTAGTCTTTCTGCATAATATTTGGATATGTGTAAAAAAAAAAGCCACCTGAAGATATATGTCAGAGTAAAGCCTCAAAGTACCAGTTACCTGATAATAGTTGTTAGAAAACATTGCTGCACATCTATTCCTCCATATATTTTTTAAAATCACATGTCAAATAGAGTTAGTAATCACATCATTTTGCAAACCAAAACCAAAAATCACTTCTTTCCAGTTCAATTCATGGTAAAAAATGGCTGAGAAATCTCTAAACACAACAGACCATTGTTGTTTAACATCTAGACAGTCCCAAAATTTATGTTCCAAATTTTCGACACTATGACAAAAAGGATAGCTAGCTGGTTGGACCATAATACATTTCAATCTATCTCCCACAAGTAGCTTGCAATGTAGTATCTTCTAAACTAGCACATGTATCAAAATCAGCTTTGGAATGCCATATTTGAACACTTAATTTAGACCAAAATTTGGAGTTGAAGTGTATAATTTCAAGGTCAGATTAGAAGAAACAAAGGGATTTGAATAAAGAACCATTTATATTTATTGCTCAACCCATATTACTCTTTAATGTTATTCCATGAGGCCCAATCAAGTATCTCAAAATCCCAAATATCTTTAAATTGTCTAACCCCCTTCTTAAACAAGTAGTGAGTTTGTTTTGGAAAACTAATTGCCAATGGTTGATCATGATAAGTAACAATTTTGTTCCACCATATTGACATTGAAGCAAAACTAAAGCCATTTTGTAGGGGAAAACCATTCCAATTTAAAAATTTGATAACTCATTGCCATGCTTTCCAAATGGATTGAAGGGGGAACAAATCTTTGATTTTAAAGAAAGGAGACGAGCATTTTGTCCAGCCACTGAACAACTTGCCATTTTTTCTTATAACATCATCTATAATTGTTGACAAACCAAAATTTTCCATGCTTCATCCCCATTAGTAGCTCTAATAATCCATTTTGCAGCAAGACAAGTCCTTTGGGTTTGGGAATCTATAATCCCTATGCCCCCTTTATGTTTTGGTTGAATGCAATGAGACCATGAAGAGGCAATAGACCCACCATTATTGTCCCTCCTAGACCACAAAAAATTACAAATTATTCTATTGAGTTCTTCATAAACTTGCTTAGAAAACATCCAACAAGAAGAGTAGTACACATGAGATGTAATGAGAATCTTATTAGCAACTTGAATCTTGCTTGCAAAATTTAGAAATTTGGTGCCAAAACAAAACAACTTATTGTTTATTCTATTTAAGAACCAAGTCCTCATCTTAGAAAGAGAGACCCCCAAACCGAGAGGAATACCCAAATATCTAGTTATCTCTCCATGTTTGATGTGCCTCCATTCTTTTGGCATCCATTGGGGTCTAGGACCAAGCTGAGTCACTAGAAATTCAGTTTTATTATGAATTATAAGAGAACTAAAAACATCACAACACAATTTTAGAATGTCCAAGGTATTATTCACCTCCTCTTCATAATTATGCAACAATAACATGATATCATCAACAAAGTGGGAATTGATAACCACTTTATTTTGGGGAATAGAAATTCCTTTGATAATTTTTATTTGGACAACTTTGTGAAGAAAAATAACCCAAGGCATTGATTGTAAGAACATACAATGTCACAACCCGCTCATTGAAGAATAGGGAGATTAAAGAAAAATAAAATAAAGACTAAGAAAACGGATAGGAAGGTGATGACTCTTTTTTGGGACTTAAGAAAATTGAGCATACAATGAGGAGACAACTTGAAATAAATAAGAATGGTCGCACAATTAATAAGAGGGGTGTTTCACCTCTTTGGCCATCCAAAATATTATAGGGCAAAGATGAGATATGACCCATAGGGCAGGAAAATGGACCCATGACCCTTCATAAATCAACATTTTTGGGCTTTGTTTTTTTGGAGACGGAAAATTTAGATGTGATTAGAAGTCAATAGGATATTTCACCAGATTTTTTATATGGTTGAGCATTAAATTGGAATGGATACAAAGAATGGTGCCAGTGTGTTGTGGAGGAGTTACACAACCCAAGAGGCATGGCATCCCTTACTCAAGAAGTAAATATGACAGGGCATGAGAAAATGCTAAACAAATCCATCATTAAAACCCTCCAACGACCTCCATAAAGGTAGCAATTCTAAGGCAGATATTTCCTCTTAAGGTGTGAGCAGCAGGGGTCGATAAGGGAGAAAAGAGCAGGAGGGTGTTGAGAGGGGCGTTTTGAACAAGAGGATGCACAAAATCGATTTGCTGAAAAGGCTTTAGAAAATTTTATTGGTAGGAGAAAAGCTAAATTCCACAGCCATCGCCAATATCCTCACTACTTGTGCTGAAAGAGGAGTCTTTGGTTAGATTATGGGCTCACATCTAAGTGATAAAGGAATTTTTTTGAGAAGAAAAGAAAGAGAAACCAGAGGGCAGTTACTCAACCTCTATTTCAGAATATAAAAAATGGAAAAGAGAGGAGAAATGAAAAAGGAAAAAGAGGTAGAGAAGGGTGGATGGCATGTCGAGAGAAGGCGAGAAAGGTATTAACAAAAAAAAGGAAAATGCAGAGGAAGGACAAAGGAAGAAGACGTGAAGGGTTGGAAGGAAATGGGTTTCATGGAGGATAGGCGCAAGATCTACCTAGAATCTATTGATGATAAATGATTTAGAATCTTTCAAACAAATGCAATTGGCGGGTGTAAAGCCAAATTCCATAATCAATAATAGCACACTCCTTGCCTATGATGAAATGGGAGCTTTGGAATAGGAAATAGTCCCGCATCAAAGCACTAGGGATAGAAACTTAACAAATGTTAGAACTGCAATTGCCCTGAACTGAAGACAGGTGACAGTCACTAGTGCATTGGGTTTTAAGTTGCAAGACGACAAGGGCAGATTTAGAGGCAACAATCATGGATTCTAATGGAGCTGTGAGGTACACAGTGAAGAAAGGTGAAGAGTCTAGTAAGTTAGAGTAGTAGTTGCAACATTTTCTATTTTTATGTTCCACTGCAACTTCAAATATGTAATTTATGGTCGTGGTTTACTTTAATTTTATTCTACGATTCTTCAGAGGTTGTTCTTAATAAACTAAAAGAGATGGGAAGACTAAGGTAGAATAGCTAGTGAATAATAACTAACAGTAAATGATCTGTGTCTTTGTAAACCTAATTTAAAAGATTTGATGTTTAAATTGTCATATTATCAAGCAATTATCAAGCACAGACTACATAATAGTTCATTCAAAATTTCAGAAAATAAATAGGAGTGATAAGACATTAGATAACCCATAACCTCATTATAGTAGAATTTTGGTCAAAAGAACCAAGATTTATATTGCAGTTGTTAATTCCAAAAAATCTTAACTTTAATTTCATAAAATATTATGAACATTATAAACCATTATGATTTATAAGGAGTTAGTTACACAAGTGTGGAGGTTATGTTACTTGATCTACCTATTTGAGAATAAATAGGAATGCATTAAGTACTTAAATATTGCATTTGTTCTTGGTGATCCACAAGTTTAAACTATGTTGAAACTAATATCTTGGTGACTTTCACCTCAAGAGAACTTTTGTAAACATGTGATGGCCAAATGCTTAAAAGATGCAATGATGGTTGTTATAATTATATGAGCCCTTATTAATTATAATATTTTAGTTTAAAAGTTGATTTAGCTCAACCATTTCATTATGGATATATACCACCCTCTATCTTATTAGCCTCAACATAGGATTATATAATAATTATCACATGTGCATGGCATTAATAGACATAGTGCTTCACCCATTGAGGGAAAATCAAAAAGAGTTGTGTACACCCATGTTGGAATATTTGTGACTAGTACACCTTTCAAATTTGGGAAAAATATTAGACATAATAATACAAGACATCTAAGCATGACAACTTGGACTTATGTCTTTAAGACCATTATATCTTGAAACCTATTGTGTTCTCTCTTCCCTACAAGAAAGGTCTGGAGGTATTATATAGAACTTGTTGACCCCTTATTTATCCTAACTTGTAACTGTAAGCAATAATTGTTGCATGAGTGTATATTACCTTGGATAGATCTTGGGTTTAATTTAATTATCTTGGGTTAAACATTGGCACTATATTGATTTAAACTATACATGATTAGCTATCAATTGGTGTCTAATAAGAAAATTATGATGTATAGAAAGTTAAACATGAAGCTGAATATTATTAAACCCTATCTAGTAGGACTTAATCATGAGACATAGTGAATATTGAGTTGTACTAAACAATAACTAAGGCATAAGATAAAGAGTATTATTATTTTTATTGAAGGTATATCTTCATATGATGACTAGGAAAATTCAATACTTTCACCCTTCATGAGTTTTGAGATAAATCCTATGCAGCATCTTTGGGTACCATACTGGAGACCATTAAGGTTAGGTTTAGTTTAAATGACAAGTGTAAGTAAACTATTTATCCTATTATCTAGAATATTATAAGAATATGGGGATGCACCATAGGGTAAAGGAGATTTGAACATCAAGAATATTATTAGTAATATTAATATTGGTATTATATTTTCATACGTTGATCTAATGGATATAGTGTTGCCAATAAGATTTGGGTATTGATTAATACTTAAAACAAGTTTATAATTAATACTATATGACCAAAGATACCCATAAGAGATTCTGGATGTTCAAAATAGATTACAAATAAAATGGGTGGAGTTTGATCCAAGATCTTGATACCTTTTTGGGGAGTGTTAGCAAAAATTTGGATATGGGAACCTATGTGTAGACATCTTTGAAAGACCTTGTGAGGAGAACTATGTGTGACTTTGATATGTTTGGAAGCGGAAACATAGGCGGTCCTGGGGCTAAGGATGCCTCTGTGACCTCAAGTCCTTAAGCGGAGGGTTTAGGGGGGATAACTCCTAGACGTTGGGATTGTTCCCATATGGTTTGAACTTTCCTCCTCCGTAAGCTTCAATTTGAGGCTAAAATGGGTATCGAGTGGGTATGATCAAGTTAAGGGAATTTAATAACTTATATTTAATACATAATAGGATTCTATTAAACATAGTGAAGTAAGGGATTTAACTACTTTATAATGGGTATTTGATTATATGTGTATGTTGGGTAAAGTACATCTTGTGTTGGTTCTATGTATCTCTTATGTGTTTGTGTAATTGAAGTCCATATCTAGAGGTATTTATTTATAGGCCCATGTATTTGTTGATTGTGATTGTTATTCATGTTATGTATGACCCGCCCAAGAGTGAACCTCTAGGATATTTGAGCAGGGACAAGCAGTCATTGGACAGTGCCAATGACCAATGTTTGGGCTACTATTAGGGATTAGTTAGCATTCACCTGGTCCATGGAGGTGAAGGTAGCAAGCTACCCTGGTTATGATATGACCGTAGTGGTTAAATGGGTAGGGACCCATCCATGCAGGTAACAGTAATCCGGGGCTAACCTCATATTGAGAGGGTTCACTAGATGTCATTGATAAGCACGGAAGTGACGATGCCAAGTGTTACCCAAGATTGAGAAGAAGATAGTTGACAATACCTCTAAGGTCACGAGGTGGTATATGTCGGGAGCTACTTCTTTTTGGGTGGAAAAACTTGTCGTCGGTGGCCTATAGGTGATTGAAATCAAAATCCACCAGCTTTGGCAAGTTCACTACTTAGGGAAACCTGTGGTATAGTATGGGATGCACTAAATCCCCTTCCCAGTTGTTAGACTATATACTTAGCTTTGTGGGGTTGAGGAAAGACCCACGATGTAGTATGGGATGCACTGAATCCTCTTCCCATTTGTCTAATGGTGCAAAAGACTGGTCGAAAGGATAGGACCCATGGTGTAGTGTGTAATGCACCGATATTCTTTCTATCTGGGATGCAGTATGGACATGTCTTAGCCATTGTGATGTGTTAGTCAACCATTGTGATGTGTTAATCAACGATTCTAGATGTGATGTATGTTGGAGCTCGTCACTATGTATTTATGATGTATGTTGGATCTCGTTATGGTGTATTTGGGATTTATGGTAGAGCTCATCACTATGTATATGTGATGTATGTTAGAGCTTGTCGCTATGTATTTGCAATATATGTTGAAGCCAATCACTAATGTAAATGTGATGTTTATTAGACAATCATTATTGTACTTGTGATGTACATAAGAGTTAATCATTGTACTTATGATCTGTGTATGATCTTGTCAATGATGTAGTTGTGATGTGCATGTGCTAGTCACCTGGTGTATGTGTGATGTAGGCTTGATACATTCATTATGTGAATGCTATTTTGGATTATGGTAAGATAAGCCCTTCCTGAATATGGTGAATGTTTGTACCCTATTGCTTGTTAATGTTTGGTATGGACTCAACACTTGATGGCAAAGTTATTACCATTATATTATAATTAGTTAATTTGATAGCTTACATGTACTTAAATAATAATGGGTTAAAAGTGAGATCAAAGATCTCATGCAAGAGGAGAGAATGAACTCCCTCTAACATTGTGGGGCAAACTATGGAGCCTTTGATTCCCATGAGGGGATACATAGGCAGGGTCATCATGAACCCTTGAGGCATAGGTTGTAGATCTAGGAAAGACCTTAAGCTTGGGACCTTAAAACTCTTTTGTGCAAGCATATAATTGGAAATAATGAGTTGATGCCACCAAGGGAATGGAGAAGTATTGAAGTTAACACTTATAAGCTTAATGGAAGGTGCTCAATAATTTAAGTAGGTAGATGTTATGAATGCAAAAACAATAAAAAATGTGCCAAATATGGGGATCTTACATTGGTATCAGAGCAACCAAGTTCAAATGTTGGACCAATGAATCTCACTTGACTTTGGGTTAAGTATGTTTTCTTACACTACCAACTGACCATAACCAATTTGATCACTTAATATGTATATAATCATCTTGAATATCTCAATAGAATTTTAAGCTCCTAAGAATGGATGGCTAGCCCTAACCAAAAATGAATCCTGGATGGGTGCAAAAGGGAATTTTGATATATGAATTGCAAATGAAAATCATAGTGTGTAATAGAAGGTTAAAAGGCATTTCATGATTGATATTGTTCCTAACTCATTAGTTGGATCTGACTTTACCCCTTGATATGGAGAAATTTTTATTGCATATATTTAACAATATTAAGAATCTTTATTATGCCATGAGCATGAATTTCCAAGAACATAAAATGCAAAAAACTAAGGGTGTATGTTTCAATGGGTGGGTTGTGACCACCTTAACACTTAATGGTGAAGAGAACTTTTTGATGTCTGATACTTCAATAAGTTGCAAGGGTTAACTAGTATATGTAAGTTCATGATGGTACAATATTGACCTCTTTTAAGAAATATGAAACCTTTATTTCAAAATAGAGGATTGGATTAAGTGAAAATTCTTGCTCGAGGGTATATTTGCATCCTCTTAAATCTTATAAAAAAGATTCCAAATTGGTTAATAACCTAAAATTTTGAAGAAATTACCAAATGTAACCTTTTGATAAGCCGAGACAACTTATTTCAAAGGGGGGGAGAAAGTCACATCCCACCCATCAAAGAATAGGGAGATTTAAGAAAAATAAAATAAAGACTAAGAAAATGAATAGGGAGGTGAAGACTCTTTTTCGGGGCTCAAGAAAATTGGGCATATGGTGAGGAGACAACTTGAAATAAATAGGAATGGTCACACAATTAATAACAAGGGTGTTTCACCTCTTTGGCCATCCAAAATATTACAAAGCAAGGATGAGATATGACCCGCAGGGCAGGAAAATGGACCCATGACCCTTCATAAGTCAACATTTTTGGGCTTTGTTTTTTTTGGAGAAGGAAAATCAAGATGTGATTACAAGTCAGTAGGATATTTCATTAGATTTTTACTATGGTTGGGCATTGAATTGGAATGGACACAAAGAATGGTGTGAGTGTGTTGTGGAGGAGTTGCACAGCCCAAGAGGCATGGCATCCCTTACTCAAGAAGTAAATATGGAAGGGCATGAGAAAATGTTGAACAAATCCATCATTAAAACCCTCCTACAACCTCCATATAGGGAGAAACATTAGGAATTCTTAGGTAGATCTTTCCTCTCAAGGTGTGAACAACAGGGGTCAATAAGGGAGATAAGAGCAAAAGGGTGTTGAGAGGGGCGTTATGAACAAGAGGATGCACAAAATGGATTTATTGAAAAGGCTTTAGAAAATTTTATTGGTAGGAGAAAAGCTAAATTCCATAGCCATCACCAATATCCTCCTTGCTTGTGCTGAAAGAGGAGTCTTTGGTTAGATTATGGGCTCCCATCTAAGTGATAAATGATTTTTTTTTAGAAGAAAAGAAAGAGAAACCAAAGGGCAGTTACTCAACCTCTATTTCAAGATATAAAAAAAAAGGGAAAAGAGAGGAGAAATGACAAAAGGAAAATAAGGTAGAGAAGGGTGGATGGAATGCCAAGAGAAGGTGAGAAAGGTATTAACAAAAAAGGAAAATGCAGAGGAAGGACAAAGGAAGAAGACGTGAAGGGTTGGAAGGAAATGGGTTACATGGAGGATAGGCGCAAGATCTACCTAGAATCAATTGATGAGAAATGATTTAGAATCTTTCAAAAACATACGATTGGTGGGTGTAAAGTCAAATTCCATAATCAATACTAGCAAACTCCTTTTCTGCAATGAAATGGGAGTTTTGGAATAGGAAATAGTCCCCCATCAAAGCACTAGGGATGGAAATTTATCAAATGTTAGAACTACAATTTCCTTGAACTAAAGACATGTGACAGTCACTGGTGCATTTGGTTTTAAGTTGCAAGACGACAAGGAAAGATTTGGAGGCAACAAACATGGATCTTGATGGAGCTGTGAGGTATGCAGTGAAGAAAGGAAAAGAGTCAAATAAGTTAAGAGTAGTGGTTGCAACATTTTCTATTTTTACGTTTCTCTGCAACTTCAAATATGTAATTTATGGTTGTGGTTTACTTTAATTTTATTCTACAATTCTTCATAGGTTTTTCTTAATAAACTAAAAGAGATGGGGAGACTAAGGTAGAATAGTGAATAATAGCTAACAATAAATGATATGTTTCTTTGTAAACCTAATTTAAAAGATTTGATGTTTAAATTACCATATTATCAAGCAATTATCAAGCACAAATTGCATCATAGTTCATTCAAAATTTCAAAAAAAAAAGGGGGTGATAAGACATTAGATAATCCATAACCTCATTATAGTAGAATTTTGGTCAAAAGCACCATGATTTATATTGCAGTTGTTAATTCCAAAAAATCTTCACTTTAATTGATAAATATTATGAACATTATAAACATTATGATTTATAAGGAGTTAGTTACACAAGTGTGGAGGTTATGTTACTTGAGACCTATTTGAGAATAAATAGGAATGCATTAAGTACTTAAATATTGTATTTGTTCTTGTCGATCCACAAGTTTAAAATATATTGAAACTAATACCTTGGTGACTTTCACCTCAAGAGAACCTTTGTAAACATGTGATGGTCGAACACTTAAAAGATGCAATGATGGTTATAAATTTATGAGCCCTTATTAATTATAATATTTTAGTTAAGTTGATTCAACTCAACCATTACATTATGGATATATACCACCCTCTATCTTATTAGCCTTGACATAGGATTATATAATAATTATCATATGCATGGCATTAATAGACATAGTGCTTCACCCCTTGAGGGAAAATAAAAAAGAGTTGTGTACACCCATGTTGGAATATTTGTGACTAATAAACCTTTCAAATTTGGGAAAAATATTAGATGTAATAATGCATGACACCTAAGCATGACAACTTGGACTTATGTCTTTAAGACCATTATGTCTTGAAACCTATTGTAGTCTCTCCTCCCTACAAGAAAGGTTTGGAGGTATTATATAGAACTTGTTGACCCCTTATTCATCCTAACTTGTAATTGTAAGGAAAAATAGTTGCATGAGTGTATTTTACCTTGGATACATCTTGGGTTTAATTTAATTATCTTGGGTTAAAAATTGGCACTATATATTGATTTAAACTATACATGATTAGCTATCAATTGGTGTCTAATAAGAAAATTATGATGTACATAGAAAGTTAAACATGAAGCTGAATATTATTAAACCCTATCTAGTAGGACTTAATCATGAGATATAGTGAATATTGAGTTGTACTAAACAATAACTAAGGCATAGATAAAGAGTATTATTATTTTTATTGAAGGTATATATTCATATGATGACTAGGAAAATTCAATACTTTCACCCTTCATGAGTTTTGAGATAAATCCTATGCAGCATCTTTGGGTACCATACCAAAGACCATTAAGGTTAGGTTTAGTTTAAATGACAAGTGTAAGTAAACTATTTAGCCTATTATCTAGAATATTATAAGAATATGGGGATGCACCATAGGGTAAAGGAAATTAGAACGTCATCAAGAATATTATTAGTAATATTAATATTGGTATTATATTTTCATACGTTGATCTAATGGATATAGTGTTGCCAATAAGATTTGGGTATTGATTAATACTTAAAACAAGTTTATAGTTAATATAGTATGACCAAAGATACCCATAAGAGATTTTGGATATTCAAACTAGATTATAAATAAAATGGGTGGAGTTTGATCCAAGATCTTGATACCTTTGAGGGGAGTGTTAGAATTTTTTTTGATATGGGAACCTATATGTAGACATCTTTGCAAGACCATGTGAGAACTACATGTGACTTTGATTTGTTTGGAAGTGAAAATGTAGGCAGTCCTAGAGGGTGAAGGATGCCTCTATGACCTTGAGTCCTTAGGGGTAGGGTTCAGGGGGATAGCTCCCAAATGTTGGGATTGTTCCTATATGGTTTGACCTTTCCTCCTTTGTAAGCTTTAGTTTGAGGCTAAAATGGGTATCGAATGGGTATGATCAAGTTAAGGAAATTTAATAGCTTATATTTAATACATAATAGGATTCTATTAAACATAGTGAAGTAAGGGATTTAACTACTTTATAATGGGTATTTGATTATATGTCTTTGTTGGGTAAAGTCCATCTCATGTTGGTTCCATGTATCTCTTATGTGTCTGTGTAATTCAACTCCATATCTAGAGGTCTTTATGTATAGGCATGTGTATCTATTGATTGTGATTGTGATTCATATTATGTATGACCTGCCCAAGAGTGAACCTCTAGGATATTTGAGCAAGGGCAGGAAGTCATTGGACGATGCCAATGATTGATGTATGGGTTACTGCTAGGGATTAGTTAAAATTCACCTGGTTCATGGAGGTGAAGGTAGCAGGTTACCCTGGTTATGATACGTATGTAGTGGTTGCACGACTAGGGACCCATCTATGCGGGTAATGTTAATATGAGGCTAACCGTGTATTTAGAGGGTTCACTGGATTGAGAAGAAGATAGCTAGCAATACCTCTAAGGTCACAATGTGGTATATGTTGGGAGATACTTCTTTCTAGGCCGACAAACTTGTCGTCGGTGGCCTATAGGTGATTGAAGCTAGAATCCACCATGTTTGGTAGGTTCACTACTTGGGGAAACCCTTGGGATGGTGGATGGATCCACGGTCTAGTATGGGATGCACTAAATCCCCTTCCCAATTG
Source organism: Sequoia sempervirens (assembly GCA_007258455.2). Classification (NCBI taxonomy): domain Eukaryota; kingdom Viridiplantae; phylum Streptophyta; class Pinopsida; order Cupressales; family Cupressaceae; genus Sequoia; species Sequoia sempervirens. The sequence continues at coordinate 42,130 of VDFB02073939.1, read as the reverse complement.
TTAGACTATATACTTAGCCTTGTGGGGTTGAGGATGGACCCGTGGTGTAGTACAAGATGCACTAAGTCATCTTGCCATTTGTCCAATGGTGAAGAATACTAATAGAAAGGATAGGACCCATGGTGTAGTGCATAATGCATTGATAATTTTTCTATTTGGGATGCATTATGGACATGTGTTAGCCATTGTGATGTGTTAATCAACGATTGTGGATGTGATGTAAGTTGGAGCTCGTCACTATGTATTTGTGATGTATGTTGGTGCTTGTTATGATGTATTCATGATTTATGGTGGAGCTCTTCACTATGTATATGTGATGTATGTTAGAGCTTATCGCTGTGTATTTGTGATATATGTTGGATCCAATCACTAATGTAAATGTGATATGTGTATTAGACAATCATTGTTGTACTTATGATGTACATAAGAGCTAATCATTGTACTTATAATCTATATATGATCTCATCAATGTTGTACTTGTGATGTTGGCTCAAGACATTTGTTATGTGTATGATATTTTGGATTATGGTATGATAAGCCCCTCTTGATTATGGTGAATGTTTGTACACTATTGCTTAGTAATGTTTGGTATGGACTCAACACTTGATGGGAAAGTTATTACCATTATATTATAATTGGTTAAGTTGATAGCTTACATGTACTTAAATAATAGTCATGGGTTAAAAGTGAGATCAAATATATCATGCAAGAGGAGAGAATGGACTCCCTCTAATATTGTGGGGTGAACTATGGAGCCTCTGATTCCCATGAGGGGATATGTAGGAAGGGTCATCACGAACCCTCGAGGCCTAGGTTGTAGGTCTAGGAAAGACCTTAAGCTTGGGACCTTAAAACTCTTTTGTGCAAGCATATAATTGGCAGTAATGAGTTAATGCCACCAGGGGAATGGAGAAGTATTGAAGCTAACACTATTAAGCTTAATGGAAGGTGTTCAATCATTTAAGTAGGTAGATGTTGTGAATGCAAAAAAAATTGTGCCTGAGATGGGGATCTTACAACAAAAAGGAAGAAAGAGGAAATCCATGCCTAATAGATCATTGTAACTCAAACAAATATGAGATAACATTATTAATTATCAAATGGGAATTAACATCTTAGAACAAAATTTGAACATGTTTTTTCATTTTTGGGCCAAAACCTAGCCATTGCAACATTTTAAGAATGAAGCTCCAACAAATTCTATCCTATGATTTATCAATATCTTGTTTGACAACCAAAGCATTTTGGCCTAATTGTTGTGCCCATTCCATAGTCTTAAAAGTCAACATTAAATTATCAAGTATATATCTTTTAAGAAACTTGTTTGATCAACTCTCATAATAATTTGAACAATAGGTTTAATTCTAATTGCTAAGGCCTTTGCAATGATTTTATATGAAGTATTTAATAATGTAATTGGCTTCCAACTAGTAATGGTATCCTCATTCTCCCTCTTAGGATTAAGTTTAATTCGGATTTTGTTAATACAAAGACCTAGAATGCCTTTTTGAAAGGCTTCTAAATAGAGCATATAAAAATTATCCTTAATATGATTCCACTTGTTATGGTAGAATTCAATAGAAAGACCATCAAAGCCAAGAATTTTATCTATTTTCATAGAGAACAAGGCACATTAAATCTCTTCCAAGGAGAGGATACGATCTAGATATGTTACACCCCAAATTGTGTAATTACTATTTACTATTACTATGTAGGGTAAATGTGAATTTAATGTGAATTTAGTGGATGAATAAATTGTGTGTGCACTTTGTTATCACTGCTTTATGAATGAATGCCATCTCATTTAATATTATATAAGGGAATGCATTTATGTGATAGATGAATATTGTGTTGATATTCTAACTTTGGAGATGTATTACGTATACTGCATATTTTGTGAACAACTGACTACTATGTGCAAGTGTTAGTGATTGCAGGTATATGTTCAATTCCTAGCTAGGTGGAGCGGAAGTATCACTCAAGAGAAGGTCTTGGTCGCGTAACTAGTAACATAACCTATTTGAGCTTACACACACCATAGTAGAGAAATTGAGTCAGGTTATCACATGGGAAGTAGGTAAGGCATCCTTAGCATAATGTGTCTGCATTAGTAAGGGTCTTGATTACTATTGAATGCATGCTTGGAAGATGTTATTTGTTTTCGCTTGTGAGTCCTTCCTTATCCTACTATGTTTGTTTGTGTGGTTGAATGAGTGTTTGATATATGCATACATGCATATATATGCATATGTCAGCATACACATATATCATTTTTCATTTACATGTCCTTGTTTCATTGTTTCATCATTTGGTTTAATTACCTAAACGGGGTTTGACCAAGGCAAACCCCTATTCACTAACAATCAACATGTCTTTCTCCTCTTTACATGTGTGATTGCAGATCTAGGTGTCTTGGAGCATGAATGATCATTGAAGATTAGGTTACAAGCTTGGAGAAAGTTGTTGGAATTTTCCCCTCATTTGCAAGGTTGTAATCTTCAATAAAAGGTCACCTACAACCCCGAAATCAAAGTTTCAAATCCAGAGACAAAGTGGAACAAAAAGAGCAGACATTGAACACTAGATTTAGACTTTGAAATTCTAGAAAACCCTAACTAGATTCATTCACCTAGATTGGTGAATGAGTCCTAGTTTAGGTCAATTTTGAGATTTTTGCAATTTTAAATACCCTTTTTCCAGAAACCTGTTCCAATGCAAAAACCTTGATCTGGGACTAATTCACCCAAATTGGCGAATGAGTCTTGGTAGGCCTAAATTTTAGGATATTCAACATTTTAGGCCTCCATTCAAACTCTCTCATATTTCTAGGTGCTCCTTTTTACTTTTCCAGTTTGTTATTCTAATTGATTTGCATTTATAGTTCATTTAGTGAAGTTTCTTGCATCATTGAGTTCAATCATTAGATCTTGCATTTCATAAATTTTTCCAAGCCCTAGCTTGGTGGTAAACCCCTCATTAGTTTACAATCAATCCCTAGGATAGCCCTATTATTAGGTCTCTTTCCCCTTTCTTCATTGGATTGAGTTCTATATGGCCTCCTTGAATGAAACTTGAGGGAAATAGGTATAGGTTCCTAAACACCTAGTTTGTGTTCCACCTCCCAAGAGGTGGAACACCTATTTCTATTATTTCACTAACAAGAGAATATTCTTTACTCACATATCTATAGAAAGGTAATTCAGTCTACTCATTTCCTCATCTTAATAAAAATAAAAAAAATGATTCAATGAAACTGATAATAACATTAAATCCATACATGTCACATGATTACATCCAATGTAGCTCAGTATTTATTTAAGAATAAATAGATAAGTAACAAAAGAAGGTATGTCACAAGTATGTGTATGTGCGTAGAAAAAGGTATATGTGCATACACATATATGTTCCAACTTAAGTTATTAATTTGTGCATACATTCTGAAATAAAACCATTATATCACATTGTTTCCATGCAATAATGTTATAGATTAACATATCGTTTATAAAAAATATAAGAAATAGAAGAATTAAGAACAAGTCTACTTGAATAGTTTCCACATACTGATATGTTGTTTGTAACAAAATAAGTTGTTTGCAACAAAACAATGTTGTTTATAACAAAATGATGTTTACAACTAAACAAGTATTGTTTATATCAAAATGATGTTGTTTGTAGCTAAACAATTATTGTTTATAATGTAAAACGATGTTGTTTGCAGCTAAACAATTACTGTTTATAACAAATAATGTTGTTTGCAACTAAACAATTATTGTTTATAACATACTGATATTGTTTGCAGCTAAACAATTATTGTTTATAACAAAATTATGTTGTTTGTAGCTAAACAATTACTATTTATAATAAAACGATGTTTTCTACATAATTTTATGTAGTTTCAGTTCAAAGTTAACCAATGCTTCATTTATTCGAGTCTCAATCAGGGACCCTTAGCTATTCACTCATGGTCAAAGATCTAAAACGACATAACTTTCATTCTCATGTTTTATTCAAAGCTCCATCATTCTAAGAATAGTTGTATATAATATACATTTACAAAAAATAACCAAATGATATTGGTATTGATTCTTGAAAGGTAATAAAACTTGAATGACATACTGGTCATTTTATCAAAAGTAATATTTTACACATAAACTGGGATCAATCTTAACAAGGCTCGGGTTTGAAGAACCCTTGTACACTGATTTAAACAATTTATACCACTGTCATTCTATGGAACGACCAACAACTGGTTGACTGTTTCTTTGTATTTTATCGGTGCCAAGGTCGAATCCATGCATGTTGATCCACGATTTGGGTTGAATTCGTCCAAGGGATGATATGGGTATCATTCATAGAGAACGATAGTTCACATACTAATCATGCAAGCATTTATATAGAATAATACATTGTTTTTCCATCATCCTCTATGGACGAGGAGACATGAAACAATGATAACACTGTGACATAGTAAAACACAACAAAAAGATAAAAATAATATCATTTACAATAATGGGGTGATATACGCCCAATCATCGCTTAATGTGAAGAGGCAAAAAATTACAACATGGATCTATCACCCATATGGTGTGGTTAACCAAATGGAATTCATTCGTACAAAGTATGGCATAAACATAAGATTTCAATGGAGAATTAATTACCTACCCTCAGAGGGGTGATAACAATTTATGAATCATTTAATTTCTATTCATAGGCTATCAGCTTCACCGATAGCCATGTAGAAGGCTAAGCATAACACATGAAAGAGATAAAATAACAATGGCATTATTATAAAACTCACAAGGTATTAAGATATTCAACTTCCATGCCACTAGAGATACATGCACAAAGTATGTGCAACAAGAATGGCTGACATGGCCTTCAACAAAAGAAGTAATAAATTTTAAATAGAAAGAATTGCATATCGAGACCATCATATAGGTTTACTATGATCCAAAAGAATCATTGATAATATCAAACATATATTGCTTCTAACTAGAAATGCAACATTTTCAAAGAAATTCCATTAAAGACCTATGTTTTTTGGTCAATTTTCTCTCAGCGTTTTCCTTAGGAAATCATCGAACGACCTGTTCTCCTCCAATCTTTCCTGATACTATGTTACCAAAATGGTATCTTTCAACTTTTTCCCATGTGCTCCACTAAAGGATCCGTTTTGAATCTTAATGGGCATTGATTTTTTTGCCACTCCATACTTCAAATTTGAACATAATTTGTCATAAATTTGGTTTCAGACCACGACCTTATGAGATTTTTCTCATGATTTTATTTGAAATCAGCAATATACAATTTAATAAATTAGATCCATATTCGATTTTCATATGGAATATATATATATATACACACACATTTATACTCATTTGTACATTCTTATATGTGTGTGTGTATATGCATACATATGTATATATATATATATATGCATACATATGTATATATATATATATACATATATATACATATATATATATACATATATATACATATATATATACATATATATACATATATATATATGTATGTATTTGTATATTTATATATTTATAAGTTCATACATCACTATATAAAAAAGAGTAGACTTTTATTTTATCCATATAATAGCATCTAAATGAAATTCTTATCCTTTTAATCATATTTTTTGAATACATATGTATGTATTTAGTCATACTATCGCTTTCTTTCAAATTCGAACACATATAGGATCAAAATAGACAATCATATGTTTATTATTCCATAAGCCTTTTTATTTTCAATCATTGGATCAATTTGAATCAAGTAAACAAGTTCTTCTATATGAAAATTTCAAATGCAAACATCATGCCAGTTGTGGTGCATGCACCCAGATTTCATCTAGCTTACCATTCGATCTGACTAAACAATCCTACTTCAACCGCGTTCTCATCCTTCATCCTATCATCCTACAATTGCACACACTTGCACTTACAAAATTCATCAGTAACGTTCAATCATGATAAAATATAAGATAGTTGAAAAGATCACATAGTCAACGACATCCAACTTCTTTCAAAATTTGCAAAAAATATCAAAATTTTCATTCATCATATTGAATTTCCTTAATAATTCAATTTATCGTATTATAATTTAAATCTAATAAAAATTGGGTTATGATAGTGCTCCATCTTCTTGATGTGATTTAATATGTGAGTATCAACCAACACAATGCCCCTTACACTACCACTACTCCATGTTCCAATATATAACATTTTGGTCACTACCATACAACAAATTCTTAGTTTTAATGCCTATGAGCACTTACACCACTTTAGCAAGCTTAACTGCAACATAATGTATATATGAACAACACTACATACCTATTCCATTAAGATATGGTTAGTAACTATTTAATTGATGAATAACAAGATATTTAAGTAGAGTGGTTTTGATGCTTCTAATTCTAACATCCAAGTTTTTGAAACTCGACAACCAAATTTTGAACTTTGATTGAGTCATAGAAACTAATCATTAAAAAATATTTGAAAGTAGAAATAATAAAGTGTCACTAATAGTTAGGTAATGTTGTTGCAATGTGTTTGAAAATTAGTTTATGCATTGTATTATGTACAAAGATGTCGATAGGTACTATTAGGTGGATTGTAGGTGGGAGGTGAAGATGTCATTAGGTGTTATTAAAATTAATATCAATTGATATTAATCATCATGGAAATATTGTTGTTTCCTTATTTTTAATAAAGAGACTAAAGTTAGAAATAGTTGTAATTGCAGTCTATCAAGAAATTTTTTTAGAAGAAACTAAAATCACTTTTGTGGAATTCGAAAAGTGAGAACGGTTCACTTAACACTTGCAAGTGGCTACAATTATCTTACTTAAATTGGGCAAGTGTGATTCTTGTTGTAAAATCTTAAAATGGTTGACATCACAACACAAACAAGCACATGTGCTCGCTACAATAGTCATTTTAATCAAAAGGCAAAGGAGGGAGAAGAAATTTAAGAATAAGAGACTTGATTTCTTTCTAGTAATTTAAACATGGTAAAACCTAAATACTAATCTTTATATTTGTTTTGGGTATGCCATATCCCACTCGAATCTTCTAGAAAGTCTTGTTGGTATGAGGTTGGGCTCTCCATCTTTTATAAATACTTTTGCAAATCAATGTTGTGTCATGGGATAAAATTCTACTTTGTTCCCAAGAAATATGGTGGTAGTCGAACCAAATTTTGGAGCATGCCTTTAAATAATTCACCTCTTAATCCCAAATTGATTTTCAAAAAATTCTCACATGTCATTAGTGAACCTAAGAGAAAAATGTCTACATAATCTTCAAATTCAAATTGAAAGAAAGTGATATTTTTGAAGATGCCATATTTTCTAAGTTTTAGAAAAATCCTTTAACAACTATCGATCAAAATAACCCAGTGAACTCATAATTTGGATATTTATTAAAAATCCATCTATAGTTTGTATTGCTACTAGAGAATCTTTTAGGAAAAATGATGTCAAGAAGTTTTCTTCAGAATCAACATCCATAATTTTTGAGTTGTAAGTATCATAAACAATGAGATTTCTCAAATCTTGGAGCCACTTATCTAGGATATGCTAGTCTATTATCAAGCTCAATTTTTTTTGAGAGAACAATTAGTTCTTTATTACCTTCATCCAAAGAAACTACGTTTGAATCTCCAAGAATGACAATTGTCGCTTACAATTTCCTAGCCAATCTACTAAGGGATTATTTCCCCCTTTAATCCATTCAATGTTAAGGTAATATCCTAAAAATATAAATTACCACTTGGCAATTCTCGAGCTTGGTAAAAAAAAAAATTCCCTTCTTTCTAAGGCTTCACATTACTTGGTTATAGGTCATTACTATAAAATGTTTTGGTTTTAGGAAAATTTTAAAATTTAAAAATTCTTTTTTTTATGACTATTTTTTCTTCTCATATATATTGTACCTAGTTTTTTTTTAATGTTAAAGTACCTAATATGTATCCATATATTTCTTTTTGGTCATCTACAAATTCCTGAATCAAGACAGTTGGCCATGTTTTACCTAAAGCATCGGTAAAAGTACTAGAGTTATATACATGGTTTTGGTATTTGAAGTGATGAAATATTTTAATATTTATCTTTAATTTTCTTCACTACCTTGGTAGCCATGTTGTCCCATGTAGTAGAGTTTGTATCCTTGAGCTTATACTTTATGTGTTTCCCATATTTAGTTAAATCCTAATAAAATAGAGAAACATAATTAAGACAATCCAAAAATAATTTTGATTTTGATTTTTATCTACAAGAGTATCTAAAAATAATTGGATTCTCTAGGATTCTGAAACTTTAAGGATTTCATAATATTGGATTTTTATTTCTTGGTACGCCTACATGGAAGATAGAATATCCCATTATTCAATTGCATCATAATGTTGGAAAATTGCATACTCTTGGGGAAAATGTTTATTCTTTCTTCAGAAATATATAGCATAGCGAGCTCCTTGACAAATGTACAATTTAACATACTTAGGGAACTTCCAAAGAGTAGTGTTAGAGAAATTATGCATTAGATAATAATTAATTAATCTTTAATTGATTATTAGTCTAATTTATTTCATGCACTTAAGTTAACTTAGGAGTGCTTTTTTGTTAACTAGAGTGAGCTATTACTAGATCATTTTGTCTCATCATATAGGATGACGACACTTGTTATGATACAATCCCTTTATCATTTAGGGCTTCTTTTATAAAGCACTCTCCCTCATTGTATTATTACTCTTGAGGTTCAAGCAGGATTTTCATTCTATAAGTTTTTCTAGGTTATGATATAACAAATTATTATTGGGTAAAAGAAAGAAGTTGGGTCCACAAAGAGGGGAAGTTTCAGCCAAAAAAGATCTCACAGGAAATGCCACTACTGTATTCAACTCCATTTTTCGACGAACGTTTGTTAAAATTTTGACAAACTATCATCGTAACACCAACAAACCATTGCAATAATTTTCATTGAAACATTTTCATCACTTTACCGACACACCTTGAAATGTCAAACTCACGACGTGACTTCGTCGGTACTGGCCATGATAAAGGTTTTCTTATGTTCGTCAAAATTTTGACGAAATGTGTGTCGCTTTATCGACGTACATTAGTTAGAAAACAAGCAATGAAAATAAGCCAAAACATCGGAACACCACCAAACAATCATCAAAATTTTGTTGGTCTTGTTCGTCAAAATTTCAACGAAACTGTGCAATTTTTTTAAAAAAAATGTAATTGGCTGGTGTAAGTCCAAATTCAACAACGTTTTCCAATATCTTCCCTACCTGTGCCAAAATGGGAGCTTTGTAATAGGGTATGGACATCCATCAAAACATAAAGGATAAAGGATTTTCATCAGTTTTAGTTGCAACTGCCCTATTAGACATGTATGCAAAATGTCCAAGCATAGACAAGCCACGTGAACTGTTTGACAGAATGCCTCAAAGAAATGTCGTCTCATGGACTACAATGATTGCAGGATATGCACAAAATAGATTTGTTCAAAAGGATTTAGAAATTTTAAAGCAAATGTAATTGGCTGGTGTAAAGCCAAATTTGACAACCTTTGTGAGCATCCTCCATTCCTTTTCCAAAAGGGGAGCTTTGGAACATGGTATGGACATCCATCATAACATAATGGAAGGGAGAGTTTTGTCAAATATTATAGTTGGAAACTCTCTAGTAGACATGTATTCAAAATGTGGGAGTATAGATAAGGCACGCGAACTATTTGATGGAATGGCTCAAAGAGATGTCATCTCTTGTAATGCAATGATTGTAGGATATGCTAATGATGTTTCAATAACTTTGGGTGTTTATCTTCTCCCCATCAATTTGTATGCAATTGACATGTGGTTACTTTTGTTATCTCTTATGTGCATAAACAACTATTTTGCATGTGTGTACTTCAAAAGAAAATAACAATAAAATTACCAAGTTTCAAACTTACTACACAAGGGTTGCAAATGATAATAATAATGGTGGTTGTATTTGAGAAGGCATTAGGGAAGAAATTTCCTCTAAAATTTGTTGATAAACCTAAATATTTTGAAACTCTATATGCATTTATAGAGAAGGTTGAGAAGGAATTGAAGTGGGAAAGCATTACATGGAAGATCTATTTATTTAGTGGCCATTGGAATGCTGACTTCCCTAATATATGACCTCAAGAATCAATTATAAATCAATAACAGATTGAAAAGCTATATATTCTCTTTTTTGTAAGAGGATGGAATTTTGGGATAGAAAACTTTTGGGTTCTTTCACATTGTACAACAACAAAAGAGTGAGTTTTCTCTCTTCATCATATAACAAAAGATATACTAGGAAAAATACATAACTGATGTTGTGATCTAGCTAAAGATGCCCTGGATGAGATATAAAGCTTCCTAATGGTTATAATTCAAGAGTTAATGCACAATAACATGGCATTCAGACAAAGGAGCAAACAAGGTTTGTTGACCAAATCACTGCAACCAAATATTTGCAACTAAACAAAAATGAAGGATGACAAGAATTGGAGTTGATTGCTTCTATCCCAAAATTAATTTCTATGAAGCATATAAATTAGATTACAAAAAATGCATAAAACATGGAAAGAGTGTGTATTAAGCACTTGAGTTACCCCCTTGTTGCATATCCTATTATGAATTCCCTAAAGTACTTGGATCTTATACAATTTTATGTGCATCTTCAGTTATTATAAGTCACAAATAAATTCTTTATTAACTAATTAGACAAATTTTCTACCTTTGTTTGTACTTTATAAATGATAAGTTTTTCAAAAAAATGAATGGTCTACATACTTGTAATCTCACAATGCTACTTATTTGTTCACAGTCCAAAGATTGGAAGACAATATACTCATCAATATGATTTATGAACTCAGGTCAGAAGGTGGCCTGTGTTGCTTCAATATAAAATAAGAATCCAAAAGCTTTATTACCCTTGTTGAACCACTTACCTTTAGCACTTTCATTTGTAAGTTTTTTTTCTACCCCCATTGTAACTCTATATAACCTCTTGTTCTTTAGTATTAGTTGAACCTTAGTTTTCCATTGATGGCAGTTAAATGGAATTAGAAGAGGAACTAGAACATTTGAATCCATGCTTTTTGATTTTTGTAACAAATTTAGAAGTGCAAAAAGGAAAATATAGGAGGAAGAAGTACACACAACACAAAGCTATCCACAAGATAGTCAACTATCCTATTGTAGCCAACCAATTAGGCCTCTTGGAGCAACGTTGTTTTGGTCCATTGCTCTTTTTCTATTCACTATCATGAAGGAAGGTTTTGAGGCCTTGTAGGGACATATAATACCTGTCTAAGTTTAGTGGTTTGGGCCTGGTACAAGCTTGTATGTGGATTTTATTCTGATTGTCCTACCAGGCAGGGCTACAAGGGTTAAAAGGGTAAAGAGGCCTAAAGGTTAGAGTGATGAAAAAATGGAGTTTCCTAAGTGAAAATTAGGCTGTTAAGTTTTGGTTTGGTCCTATTTGACATGATCTAAGTGGTTACAAACCCTCTTGGTTGTGAGAGTACAAGAACCCTAGGTGAGTTGGGTCTTTTCCTTGAAGGAATAGTGGATTGGAAAGGTCCACTTAAAGAGTATTTGAGAGAGTTGTGCTAAGTTGGTGGTTTGATCATCTAAAGAAGCTTCCCCTACTCACTCTCAATCACTTATTCCTACATAGTTCACTATCCTTGGTTGTCAATCACTTAATTTATTCTTTCCATGTCACAAAACAAGAATCTTCTATCATGAACAAGGTTGTAGTATGAAGGCCTATAGCATACTCTGGGATCTACTCATTTCCTATCAAATTGACCCACAATAACCCTTGTTATTTTCGTGATGGACATAAGCTAATACATTATTCTTCAATTATGACAAAACCTTTATGGAGTTACCCTCTCAAATGACACATGTATGCATAAATTTGAGAGGAAGACAATAAGTTGAATGAATGTAAGTAGATAAAGTTTTGCATACCTGCAGATGGTACAAAATTTCATGATTAAGTGGAAGTGTCCCATCAATAACAAGATCCAAATATCTGTGTATCTATCTCAATCGAGCCTCTAAACCCTTTAGAGCTGTCTATTTTTCCACTAACCTGTTATGCACAAAAAGTCAAATTTTAGAGTTATGTCACCACTAAAAACAAAAGAAACAAAGATTTGAAACCAAATCCACACACAACACAATGTGGTATTCATACAAAGCCATACAAACAAACTAAACTCAGAACATTGGAATGGAAACAACTTGAAATTATGATGTAGAGCATGGATTCAGTTTACTCAACTGGAGGCACATTTTACAATAATGGGTTCATGTAAAACATTTGTACGAGGTTCAAAATAGTAAAGAGATTGATGAAAGATAGAGGAATTAAAAGATACTTGCATGTAGTAATTGGATTGAGCTTCTCTTTGTTTCGAGAATAGTTTAATATTCTCTACTTAACAGGGCCAACCACATGATGGTGGAAGCTCATTTGGCCCCTCCCCCCCCCCTTCACATCACTCTCAATTCCCCATACTCGATCATATAAAATTAATCATTCATTCATCCATTAATAACATATAACATTCATTCATTCAGTTGTTACATATTATCAAAAATATGGTTGTCATAATATGATTACAATCAACTTTTTTTTCGTTTCTTTAATTTTGAAGCTAAAAAAAGCTGAAGTGGAGTATCATTTTCTAAATCATTTGTCCCCCCTTCAGTTGTTCTGCCCTTTGCTCTTGATCTTAATGTATGCCTAGTCGTGTACTGATCACAACGTGGATGCCACTTCAAGGGGAGGTCTGCTGCAATAACAAAGAAATGTTAAACTGATATGTTTTGTTATTATTGTTACAAGTATTTTATTAATTAAAAGAACATTAGAGTGGTGCTCTTTACCTAATGGGGCCACATCATGTTCTTGATCTTGTCGTATAGCCTCATGCTCAACATGTTGAACACCCTCTAAATCATGATCTGGAGTTGAAACACGAAAGGTTACATTAATGAATACACCAATTGCAATTAAATATGTTTAAAAGAACATTAGAGTGGTCCTCTTTACCTGATGGGGCCACATCATGTTCTTGATCTTCTCTAGCCTGATCATGCTCAACATGTTGATCACGCTCTACATGCTCTAAAGTTGAAACATCAAAGATTACATTAATTAATACACCAATTGCAATTAAAGATGTTTAATTGTATTAATCCATATTGCATTTTCTATAGCACATGAATACATCTAGTACCAGGATGCACACCATGACCTTCATCTGCAGGTTGTGCGCCACCCTCACTAGGCTACATTCCAATGTCAGGTGCAGTATTATCATTGTCTATCTGTTTAAAACAAATAGGCACATAATTACTTAATGGTGGAAATTAATATTGAATAGATTGCACAAGTATTCAATTTTAAATAAAATTTATTAAGTTTATTTACCTACATGTCAGATGCATTGGAAGATTGTGTTTGCCCAGTCAAGACTCTTAGGTGTTCAGCCACGACTTCATAGCCATGCTGGAAGGCAATCTTTATTTCCTCTTTTGTGGGTGCTCTGTTGAATTCAGAGCCCTGCATTTTTGCATAAGATCATGAACTTTGCTTCTATGGTGTGATAAAACCAAAATTGTTTGCAATTTATTATTTGGATGCAATATTTCATTTATTGATACTTACAATTCTTGCGGCTAATTTCATATAACCACTAGAGCCAAGTTTGTGTTCCATGTGTTTTTCTAGTCTTTCCTTTGTTTCCTTCGATGTGTCGGGTAGCCTATGAAAAGTTTAAAATACATTAGATTATGTAAAAAGAAAGAGTAATCAGTATATAATTACATTGTTGATAGTATCACATACCTTCCTTGGCCCGGTGGTGTCTTTCCTTTTTTCTTTTTAGCCTTCTCCTTTCCATCCGACACAAGGTCCTTCTACTTCCTCTCCGGAATCATGGGGGTACGATCGTACTTTTTGTTCTTCTCTAAATGTGACCTATATTGGTCCCTCACATACTTTAGATATGTACCAACTTTCTTAAGGACCTTCGTTTAGTTGAATGTTTTATCACCGAACAACACAACTAAATGGTTAATGAGCTCATCCTTTAAATCTTGATTTTGGGCATTCCACCAGGTATGTATGGTGGGCCCGAAGAGCTCCAATGTTATATCACCTAGATGTTTATAAAAAACATCATTTCCTGCAAAATGATCATGGGATCATTAGTCTAAAAAGAGTGATCAATAAGTAAATTTCAATTGGATTATATATAATAATAATTAAAACATTTTAAATTACCTGGGACCTTCTCTATATTTATGGGAATTAAATCCTTAGTCACCATAAATGTGACTGGAAATGTTCCTGTACTAGTAATACGAGAAGATCTAGGAAATGTTGCTAAAACATCACTAGCACTAGTGGCATCTGCATCACCAGTACTCCCCAATCCGTGCATGCTATGTGTTGCCAACATTTCAGTCAACAATATAGGCATGGATGATGGGGTCGGATGATCATGTGATGTATGTGCAGGAAGATCAGAATGGACACTTGTACCAACCCCAACTCTGCAAGTAACACCTGCAATACCCTAATCATGGGCAACAACATCATGAGGATGCAAAAAATCTGTAAAAACAACACATAGTTCATGACATAAAAGATTACAAATTATAAAACCATGAATGAACTTATGTTATAATTAAAGAACTCATGACAACTTACTGTTATGCCTTGCATAACCACCCCACTTTGTTTTGGATCAAAATGGATCCCCCTTTCTTCTTTCTGGTTTCTTTTTGCTTTTGGTTACTTGCTTTCCCCTTGGTGGTTCTTCTAGTTTTCTGCCTGAGTTTGTCTTCTGGTTTTGTCAAAGTTTGGTTATGCCTCAGTTGGAATTCGGGTTTTCTCCTGAGTTCAGAATTTTCCACCCCATCCGGATTTTCCCAGATCTCGCTCGAACTTCGGCTGAGTGTTGTCGTTCAGGGATTTTCGGTCTTCGCGAAAATCTGCGTGGACCGGATTTTCGCGGATTTCTTTCTCCCCCGGATTTTCCCGAAATCCATTGTTCCCTGTTTGTTCTGGGTTTTCCAGAATGTCTTCTCCTTCGCAGAAATCCGTCCCACGTGGATTTCCCCGAAATCTGGTGGAATATGAAGAGGTATGGAGTAGTAAGGCTAGTTAATAAATGATGATGCATTTTATGAATAATTGATGCTATTTTGAGATCTCTCATGTTGTTCCTTGATTGATAATGATCGAATTAAGTTTCTAATGGGTGTTTTCATGCTTATTCCGTTGGAATCCGCCTGGCTCAAAATTCTTCGAAATTCCTCCCTGGCTTGGGTTCCGTGGGTCGGCCTGAAACCCGAACTGTTTGTATGATCATTTTTTTCAAAGATTTAACGGTACCCTACTGACATAGGATTTGTTTTAATGATGATTTTGATTAATTAACTTCTGTTTGTTTGATCTTTATTGTGGTTTTCTTTGTTGAATGCAGGATTAAATCACATACAAGATGATATTTGTCAAGGGAGCTCAGTTGGGGTGCATTCTTCAATCCAGTTGGTCATGAAAATTAGCTAAGGAAAAGGTCGGCAAGACTTTCCTAACCTCTTGCCGACTGGTGGCTTGGCTCTGTCTGCTAAGGATCCAAGGGGGGTGTTAGAACTGCACAATTTTGATGATATTACCTATCGTCCATACTCGCAAAGTTTCCAGAAAAGTCCCACCATGAGCATATTTTCCCCATATCTAGCCCTATTGCACTATAGATTCCATCAAGTCCGGATACTCCACATTATAGGTCATATCGCCATGAGATCATCAAAGTCTCCTCGACTTATAGTGCATTTCGCTAAGTATATGTCTCTATTGCCTGTCGGCAAGACCTCAGGGATGTCATCGTGACTGGAGTTCACATGCAGTTGCCAATCGGCAACACATCATTCATAGTCCCGACGACTATCAGCTTCCCATTGGCATAAAGCTTATCTTCGAGAAAAAGTCTTGGCGAAATCTTTGTGTCTCACCGACTAGTGCATACAGGCCTACACTTCGGCGGGAGTTGTTCTCTTTGGTATGTGCTCTCACCGAACGCAAGGAGTCTTGCCAACAGGGAAGGGTTCGTATATCAGCAAAGCAAGATCACGTCGCCAAGAAGTATCGACGAATGGGTGCAGTCTCAATGACAAGGATGTCTTCGAAGAGAGTGTGGGCGTTCAGCGTAATGTCTCGCCGATGAAATATAGTCACGACAACTAGGAGCTCCACTTCAGCAAAAGGCTTGTCTTCGAAGGGATGTCTTGGAAAGTACGTTTGGTCTCGCCGATGGAGCGCAAGGATGGTTCATGTTGGCAGGATTTCTCTGGTGTCACAGCGTTCAAAAATCATATGCAGGCATTTATCGCCAAGACATCATTCATTGTATTGGCGACTAAGAGTTTCCTATCAGCGTAAGTTGGTCTTTGGGGAACTGTCTTGGAAAAATCTTCAAGTCTCGCTGACCGCTATCAAAAGGATTCATATATCGACATAAGGTTTTCTCCCCGCCAAGAGGTCTCGATGAAAGTTTCAAGTCTCGCTGACCACCAACAAAGCAAACACACTTCGGCAGGACTCAACTACATCGGGGTAATGTCTCACTGAGCGGCTCTGGTCACACCGACATAGTGCAGGGGATTCTATCAGTATGTCTTTGGGGAGAGAATCAAAGTGTCTTGCCGATTGGCATGGGTCTCGCTGAAGGGAGTTGCGTTCGGTGAAGGATAAAACCTTCGACATAATGTCTAGCCAAAGAGTTGGGGTCATAGCGACAAAAATGACATCGGCAAAATGGAGTGGCTTCAGCCAAAGGTACCACCGATGTGAGATTGTCTCACCAAAAGGAGAAAAAGATCTCGCTGAAAGATCTAAGGTTCAGTGAGATGTCTCATCGATTAAACAACCTCTCCCTGAACTCAAATGAACACTCAACGAAGGATAAGACCTCGGTGTAAGGTCTTAGCGAAGTTCGAAGGTCACACCGAAATGAAAGAACTCGGGGAGACTCTAGAAGAATAAAGGGAATTCACCAGGAGTTCTCACTGAAAGGTGGGTGTTTCACCGAAATAGAAAGAGCTCGGGGAGACTCTGAACAAAGGAACGGGCTCGATAAGATGTCTTGCCAATCCGATAACGTCTCCCCAACACAAGGTGGATATCGCCAGGACTTCCCGCTGAGGGTCATGTTTTCGCCATAAGGTCTTGGTGAAGGAAGGGAGTCTTGCCGATAACAAGGGAAGGCTCAGTAAGAGAATAGAAAATCAGGGTAAGGTCTCCCCGAAGCATTACAGTCTCCCCGACATCCGAGATGAGCCCGCCGAGTGAGTCTAGCTTTGTCGTGACTCTTGTCAACATAATAGGTTTGAGGAGAAAATAAAAGGGATCGCTGAAAGATTTGCATCCTTGCCAGGAGGTCTCAGTGAAACAAAGGAGTCTTGCTGATTGGTTTTGTGAGCTCGATACGACTTTTTCAGCTCGCCGAAACATCATGCCGACTATTTTGTGTCATGTCGATAACTGCATAATGGTGAAGTCGCATCTAGGAGACACCGATGGTGTCTCACCGACATGCGATATTGATTGGACCACCTTTGATCGCCTAAGGAGCTCACTTGGTGTATACCCAACCAATCAGAAGGAGCCAAAAGAGTGACTCATCGGTCCCTTTCATCGATTGACTGCCCCTATGATGAAGAACAACAGAATGCAAGCAACATGGATTCCTTTTGAGATCCAAAGGAAATGGATCGACTTGAGTGAAAGGTTTAAATCTACAGGAAGGCCCGATGGTGTTTCCACAAGAATGGTCAAACGTACAGAGAAGTCCAGAACAAAAGGAGGCCGAAGGAAAGAAGAAACTGTGACTCATAAGGACAGCTGTAATGACCACTGGCAAGGAGGTAGATCAATATTAATGGAGATATTTTGAGCATTCAAGATGACCCCAACAGAGTTTGAAGATGGACACGCAGACAGGAGAGTAAAGGCTGCACCTGCAAAAGATCTAAGGTCATCCTCGAAACAACTTTTCAGCATGGACAATAGGGCTTCACAATGAATGCAGTTTTGAATTTCCTCAGAAAGATCTGAGGGCCGACTCTCCCACAGTCTGCAGATATTTTGTAAACCCTAGTGTAGGGGACAACACATTCCTATTGGTACATTCTAGATATAAGGCATTTTTGCCTCTTTGTAAAGGTTAGCACTTCTAGATTAGAACTTCGAAGGTTAGAGAACTTTTAGACTAAGAACTGTTTAGAGTTAGAACTGTTAGGAGTTAGTCAGTTAACAGAAGGAGATAGAGTTGCCTCTTGATTCTTAGTAATGAGAGCTTCTCTTGCCTTCTTGTTTAGCAGTTAGATTTCGGTACAGACTATAATGTATTTTCTAAGTTCTCTTAGTGTAGTTGGAAACAATCTGGAGCCTCAGATTCTCTGTACACTGGTGATTGTGCCAGCTTTGTAAATATTGCTTATCTGTTTTACTAATAGTAGAAGAAATTAGAGTTTTATTCTCCTTCATGTTGTGTTCCAGAATGATATTTGTCTTAAATTGATCATTTGATTTGTGAAGTCTTCAAGGAATGAAATATTATTTTGTGTTTTATTTAAATGGTAATTAAAATCTGTTATTCTAATTAGCACTGTGAATGAAAGAGGTTGTGTGTCAATCACAAGTTTACTTTGTTTTACAGTTTTGGTTTACAAATTCCTTGAAGTTAACAAGTCTAGTTAAGGTTGGATGAACTATTGTTCTTTTCTATTTCAAAACTCTAACTTATCTTTTTATATTTCTTTAAAAACCCTTGTTAGAGTAGGTTTTATTTCATGCTTGATCTTAGAACAATCCAAAAGCTCAACACCAGCAAGCCCCTTGAATATTACTGTTGCATTGACCACTAAGTAACATCAGCACAGTTGAGACCCAACTACAAAGACCTTGGGAGCTAAGGCATCCATGTGTTGCCTTTCTCTTTCAGGAGAAGAGGAATAACAATATTCTGCTTGCATTGTTGTGGTGCCAAAATCGCCATCAATAGTTACTTGCAAGTTTTGTACTCTCTCAGTCAATATTTTAACCCTCTCTCTTATCTCATCTGTTTGAGGCACTATGAATAACAATTGAAGGATTTCTTCATTGCATTTTTTTTGTGTATTCCTTATCATATAGATAGGGTTTGTTGAATATGCAATGCCATCATCCAATAACAGTGACTGCACCTCGACCCTATGGATGCTCTCCTCTACTGCTGGTGCCTTTCCCCGATCAGCTGTCTGCAACAAGAATATTTAAAACATTATCGAAATTAACCCAATAAACTTATGAAAAAAACATAATAATAAAAAAATTGCTCGTATCTAATTTGTACAATTACAATGAGGTAAACCTGTCGAGTAGAAGTGCCTGAAGATGCATCGTGATCTATGGTTTGGGCCGAAGCCTTCCCCGTATGATCAATGTCCTGCTGTGACAAAAATTTAATATAAAAAAAATTACTAAAATGAAACCAATAGACTTACGAAAAAAAACATAATAATAAAATGGTATATTGGAGTCATTAATTGGAGGTTGGATAAAATGGTATATAGTGCGTACCACCCCCATAGTAACTGTGTTTGTATGTAAGCAATTCAAATTGTAATTGATTAGCAACTCTTCCCCTACAGTTATTGATTTTATTGCACATACGAATACACAGTTTCCCTAACGTGCCTTGAATATGAAATTGGGTTGCTTATTTGTTGACCTAGGTCATGTACTATTTATAAACCCTACAATATTCCCTAATGATTTTGGCCTTCCATCAATGTACACAGCCACTCCTTTATTTTGATCCTTATCTTTTAGTTGTATATAATTTGCTGACAGTGCATACCTACACATACTTCATGTATATCAAACCAGCTGCATCCAATCTTTGTAACTGTAACAGGGTCCAACATACTCCATCAATTCAATAACTTTTCGTAACAGACCTTTATGCCATCCATGCAAAATAGGCCCAAACCATGTAATGACGATGGTGCTATGTGATATATCCTCTCATTGACACAAAAATTAGTGTTTGTTAGAGGAAGTTCCCTAGTTACCCATTATTTCCGTAGATGTTTGTACCTCAAGGGCACCTCAATGTCGCCTATGCTCTCATCATCATAAGAACATGACCCCACTTAAGCAAGAAAAAATTCCATGTGTTTACAAAATTTTCTTCTAATCTTTTGACCTCTAGTTGATCTCCCTCTTTTAGACCTACTACATGTCTCGCTTTCCACTTCTCTTCTTGAATTTCCCTCGCTCGAGGAAGAAAAATCTTACAAATACCTATTTGGTGGTACCTGCACTCATAAGGATGTTGGATGAAGTTCTTTTATGGTGATGTGACCCCAAGGTGACATTATGATTAATCTATCATTTCATCACTAGAATTTGACTGGTTATAAGGTAATCAAGTCTTGATAGATTGCAAGTTATTGTTACTACCATCCAAATGTGTCCATCACAAATCAAATCAATGTATGAAGGAGACTGTCCCTTGCAATTAATGACTTTAAACTTTGTAACAATTGTTAAATGTGAATATGGTCCACCAATTACACAACCAAGGCCTCAAATGTATTGTGCAGAAGAATGGTATTTTGGTTTAAGTTGTCTTGAAAAAGATGAATTAGAACACTAATAGACATAATTCAGGTACATAATTCAGGTGCACGTGTGAGGTGGTTCAGCTGTCCACTGATAAACTCCATATGTCTAAGTGGTTAATGGGGAGGGAGTGTGTATTGGGACTGGTTAATTCATCATAAGTTTATGCTTTGGCAATACAAATTGTTTAAGTCATCTTAAATCTTCCTATGTCTAATTGCTTGGAGACTTTTGGTATGTTTTAAGGTGGGATGAGTGGTTGCATCAATGTTCTAGTTCTCTATGACAAGGTTTCAACATCTTCAAATAGTGAAAGTTAGTGCTCATAGTCATTTGAAACAACAACATTTTGATTCTTCAAAGGCTTGTAGTAGGTTTTGAGTCTTGGTGATAAGTTTCAATGTAATCACAAGGTCTCCATCATCACTTTGTAAGTTTAGTGCACCTTGGAAAATTAAAGAATCAAAATGCCATGATGCAACCAAGTGCTTGAGGGGAGTTTCCTTGGTGTTTTGAAATGGTTTTGATTCCTTTTGACACCTCTTGAAGGCTCTTTGTATTCAGGCTTGTGGAAGTTGTATTAACTTGCCTTAACTAGGCAATTATTAGTATCTAAATGATGTTTTGTTAGTTCCCAAAGTACAACCAATTCAAATTTCAGTTGTGGGATGTTGGGAAGGTTGGTTGAAGATAGAAATAAGCCTCTCTTGGTTGAGGCATGTGGGTTGATGAATCATTTTGAAGTTCTAATGCAAAAGCTTGCTATTTTATGGAAAATCTGTGTAAATTTCTTGTTCTATTGTGTGGTACGAACTTTGTACGTACTATACGGGTAAATTACTATTATGGTTGGATAGAGAGAAGACTTTGATTTATTTTGGAGGTGATTTGACAAGTTTTCATTGAGTATAAAAGAATATATCACCAATTTAGCAGGAACTAGTCTGAAAACCCTCAAAACTAGGGTTTTGATTGAAGAATGGCTCTTTCTTCCATCTCCATGTTGTAATAATGCTAATTCTTGGTGGGATGGAAGATATTTGTGTATATTTTCATATTTTTAGGGTTCTGGAGAATGGCATGTTGTGTGGAGGAAGTTTTGCAATGTTCTAGGCCTGGCATCCTCATGTGATAGGCCTAGATTGTGAAGCAAAAAGTTGAGTTTTGCTTGTTTAGGGTGATTTTAACTATGAAGGAATGTAGGAGTGATAGACATGGGTGTAACTAGCCTGTAAGAACCTATTTCAAGGCTTTGGGGTGAAGGGAAGAGCCTAGATAGTCAACTATCCTGTTGTAGCCGGCCAATTAGGCCTCTTGGAGTAGCGTTGTTTTGGTGCATTTCTCTTTTACTATCCACTGTCAAGAAAGAAGGTTTTGAGATTTTGTAGAAACATATATTATTTGTCTAAGTTCATTGGTTTGGGCCTAATAGAAGCTTATATTCGTATTTTATTTTTACTATCCTACCAGGCAGGGCTACAAGCCTTTTAATGGTAAAGAGGCCTAGTGGTTAGAAAATGTAGTTTCCTAAGTGCAAACTTGAGTGTCATGGTTTGGTTTAGTCCTATTTGACATGATCCAAGCCCTCTTGATTGTTTGAGTACAACAACCCTAGTTGGGGGGGTCTTTTCCTTGAAGGAATAGTGGATTGGAAAGGTCCACTTAAAGAGTATTTGAGAGAGTTGTGCTAAGTTGGTGGTTTGATCATCTAGTTGATCATCTAAAGAAGCCTCCCCTGTCACAATTTCCTTTGGAAATTGATATGGATTAGCTATTGTCATCCTTTTTTTAATAGAGGATTGTATATCATTCCAGAGCTCACTTTATTATTGAATATGGGAACACGAGTGTATGTTGATATCTTTTTCATTGAAAGCTAAAGACTGAGAGGTACCTATTCTGCCAAAATCATTTGAGACAAAATCCCATCCTCATCCCTTATATCATATCTTTGGAAGTGTAAACCTTGATAAATGAACATCTTTGGAAGTTTTGACAAGAATGAAGACTATGAATGAAAAGGCATGTACAGGAAGCTATGAAGGTGGTTCAAATTTCCTTTAAGATCCAAGGTTGAAAAGCAAGAATAGTGACAAATGCATTAGGTAGTAGATCTAAAGATTAATGGAGTCTTCTACAATAGGATCAAGTAGAAAAAAAACCTTTTAGAGCATTTTTTTAAATCCTCATTAGGGTTCAAATGGAAATTTGATGTAAAGGAAAATGTGAAAGAAAATGGTGCATTCTAAAGCATAATAGTGGGGTAGGTCTTGTATGATGTTAAAAGGGGAGATTTGGGACTATGATGAAATAAAAAAGCATATACATGACACTCCATGAGATTAAGCAGCTAGAAGACCTTAATTATTTTCCTGAGAGTTTTTGGAAGCTATCTCATTTGTGATGGGAGTTGTTTTGGTTGTTTGTGCACATGAAGGGCAGTTTGAATGCACTATCATAAGATTTTTCCTTGATAAGTAAAAGTGTGACAGCCAAGAGTAGGTTGATTCACTGCCATGAGACCATATTTCTTTGAGGCATTTTTCCAAACAGCTCACTACCTTGTCTATGTTTCTTTATATAGAATGATACATAAAGATTTATTCACTTTCTTCTTTAAAAATCATGGTATGCAATCAAGAGTTTTAAAAGAAAGAGTTTTAGAATATGGGAAATTTTGTTTTTAGGTCCATCTTTGAACCCTTGATTCTACCTTATGTAATGCTTTAGCCAATTATATGTTAAAGTGGTTAGAATTGTAAAATATATCTACTTATATGTGAACTTTTATCTGTCAAGTCCTCAAATCTTTGGGTAATGTGTTGCAAGTGGAAGAAACAAGGTCTACTCTTCCCCATCTTAACTCTAGGATTTTTATATCTCTTAAATCTAATGAGTGTATTCTACATAATTTGTTCTTTCAATTGAGTGATAATAAAACTAAACATGATATTAAAGTTTTGAGAGGTTTGAATGCTTGTTTTCTATGTAAAATGGATGGTCATTAAAGAAGGCATGGCCCAAAAATTCTTAAGAATATTAATAGACTTGTAGCTAATATAATTTCATCCTTGATTGTGTAGGAAATAATAAAATAGACAATAGAAAAATTTACGAGAATGAATTTGATACTTTAGATGAGATTCTTGACAAATTGGAGGACTATCATTCTAGTGAGGCATATGTTGGTATCCTTGAATATATACCTTTTGTCAACAATGAGCTTGCTCTTCTTGTTTTTCTTCAAGGATAATTCTAGGTAATAAAAAAATTCCCAAGAGCTTGCCTCAAAGAAATGTGTCTAGCCATGGTGATGGAATGCCATGACAAGCCATACACAAGGCAGTGAACTATTTGAAAAAATGCCTCAAAGAAATGTGGTCTCATGGTGATGGAATTCCTCAAAGAAATGTGGTCTCATGGTGATGGCCATGCCATCACCATAAGACCACATTTCTTTGAGGCATTTTTTCAAATAGTTTACTGCCTTGTATATGGCTTGTCATGGCATTCCATCACCATTCAGGAATTTTTCAAACACTTCATTGCCTTGTCTATGTTATTGCTTACTATTATGCTTAGATATTTTTTTTCCAAGCATCCATAGCTTGTTTGAAAGCACCTATTTTAGGCTTTTAGCCATAACATTAAGGCAATGAATTGTTTGATAAAATGCTTTGGTAGTCATGTATGAAAAATGCCATAGCATAGCAAGGCAATGAACTGTTTGAAAAAATGCCTCAAAGAAATGTAGTCTCATGAAGATGGAATGCCATGAAAATCCATAGCCATAGGCATTCGTCATGGAATTCCATCACAATGAGACTGCAATTCTTTGAGGAATTTTTCCAAATAGTTCACTGCCTTGTCTATGCTATTGCTATTATTCTTTGATATATTTTTTCCCATAGCTTGTTCAAAAGCACTTGTTTTAGGCTTTTAGCCCATAGTAGCAAGGAAGTCAACTATTTGATAAAATGCTTTGGTAGACATGTATGAAAAATGCTTTGGTTGTTTGTTTTTCTTTGAGTGGTATTTAGTGGTTTTAGGTGTTGAGTATTAAACTATAGTAGCAAGTAACTTTGTAAGGAGAGGAATTTGTGGCGTATGAATCTTCCATGCTCCATGCAATGTCATAACTTGAGAGGCATCCATATAAGGAAAGAGCATGTGATTTAAGAATTCCAACAATATCAAAATTGCAATACCTAGTGATGAGGCCGAGTATGAAAAGGAAGAAACATGACACCATGGTATAATGTGCATGCACAATTATGATTCAATCAAATGTTTCAAACAATGTACAGTTACTAAGGTGAAATGAACACAATATAATGGACCACCGGCATTGAAGACAAACCAAATCAAATCAAAAACCCTATAGCACTCTGATTCATAAATTTCAGATGAAATATATAGACCATTTTGGCGACGGACGAGATGCAGAGGCCTTCACGGCAAAACAAATCGCAAAAATTCTAATTTTTCAGCCAAGCAAGCTCGATCTCTAGGCTTCCTACAACCTTTCCTCTTGGTGTGCGACTCACTTCTCCAATTGACGAGCTAGGTTTTGATTATGTCAATTAAAATGAAAACTGTGGTGCCATATTGTTAAATTTTACATAATAAATTATATATAATTAATATAATTAAATAATATTAGCTAAATTTATAATATTAAATTAATAATATAATTATTAATATTAATATAATATTATAATTATCTCTCTATATCTCCCACTATCTATGTCACTCCCTCTCCCCACTCTACCTATCAATATCCCTTTCTCTCCTTCCCCCTCTTAGCTATCTCCCAGCCCCCTCTCTATCTCTCACCATCTCTCCCTCCCTATCCCCCTATCCATCGACTCTCTATCTCCACCTCTCTTCCTTTCTCTTCCCATATATCTCCATCTCTCTTTCTCTTCCCATATATCTCTATCTCTCTCTCTCACCATCCCCCTCTATCTCTCTATATCACCCCCTTTCTATGTCTCTCCCTCTCCCTCTATATATATTGAGCTATCTCTCCCTCTCTCCCCTATCTTATTCTCTCTCCCTTTCTACATATCTAGCTCTCCCTTTTCTACCTATCTATCTCCATCTCTTCTCTCTCTTCCTCTTCAACCTATCTCTCCCTCGACTCTCCCCCTCTTCTCTATCTCTCCTCCTCTACCTATCAATATCCTCTCTCCTTCCCCCTCTCAACTATCTCTTAGCCCCCTCTCTATCTCTCACCATCTCTCCCTCCCTATCCCCCCTATCCATGACTCTCTATCTCCACCTCTCTTCATTTCTCTTCCCATATATCTCCATCTCTCTTTCTCTTCCCATCTATCTCTATCTCTCTATCTCTCACCATCCCCCTCTATCTCTCTATATCACCCCTTTCTATGTCTCTCCCTCTCCCTCTATATATATTGAGCTATCTCTCCCTCTCCCCTATCTTCTTCTCTCTCTCCCTTTCTACATATCGCTCTCCCTAGTTTCCCCCTCTTCTTTCTCTCCCTTTTCTACCTATCTATCTCCATCTCTTCTCTCTCTTCCTCTTCAACCTATCTCTCCCTCTACAATCCCCCTCTTCTCTATCTCTCCTCCTCTACCTATCAATATCCCTTTCTCTCCTTCCCCATCTCAACTATCTCCCAACCCCCTCTCTATCTCTCACCAGCTCTCCCTCCCTATCCCCCCTATCCATCAACTCTCTATCTCCACCTCTCTTCCTTTATCTTCCCATATATCTCCATCTCTCTTTCTCTTCCCATATATCTCTATCTCTCTCTCTCACACCATCCCCCTCTATCTCTCTATATCACCCCCTTTCTATGTCTCTCCCTCTCCCTCTATATATATTGAGTTATCTCCCCCTCTCTCCCCTATCTTCTTCTCTCCATCCCTTTCTACATATCCCTTTCCCTAGTCTCCCCTTCTTATTTCTCTCCCTTTTGTATGTCCTATCTATCTTCATCTCTTCTCTCTCCTCCTCTTCAACCTATCTCTCCCTCTGTCCCCCTCTTCTCTATCTCTCTAATGTCAAGCATTCTAAAAATAGTGTTTTATTT
The DNA here is from genome assembly GCA_007258455.2 of Sequoia sempervirens. Classification (NCBI taxonomy): domain Eukaryota; kingdom Viridiplantae; phylum Streptophyta; class Pinopsida; order Cupressales; family Cupressaceae; genus Sequoia; species Sequoia sempervirens. The sequence goes on along the minus strand of VDFB02073939.1, from coordinate 15,331 downwards.
TAAACTATAAGTAGATTATTGTCACCACTCTTCATTCCACATGAAATACCAAATGTAGCAATTGTTTTGTTTCTTTTGTCAAGTTTCATTAACCAAGATATTTAGTGGGTTGAATAAAGTTGTGTTATGACCCTTGGTCTCTTTAAAATAATTAGACAATATTAGGGAGATTAGGAAGGGGAGAAAAGTAAACTCCTTCAAAATAGGGGTAGTTGTGGGTTTGTTCATTTTCTTTGTATACTATATACTTAGTTTCTCTAGGATAAATAAGTCACTGCATAGGAAGGGTGATAATTGGTCTAAAAAATCTAAATGACTTTGCAATTATTTCACTAATACGATCAATCTTTCATCTTTCATGAAATTTCCCAAAACACTATTCATTGTGATCATATGGAAATTTCTAGGAGAACTAAAATAGTTGTAAAATCATGAATTAAAATTAAACATTAAAAAGTACTCCATGAATTAATTATGTAATGGCATAAAAATTAAAAACATCATGAATTAATTATGTAACCACATAAGCCAAATATAATTCTATCAAGAAATGAATATCAAATAGATAATACAATCACATAACTCATACATTTCAATGCCATTGATCTTCTTCTTCATCAAACTCTTTGTCTGACATATCATCCTATCCATATTCGACATTGTAAGGATTGGTCATATCATCATCATCGTCATTGATGTCAGTTTTGATAATGTCATCATCCACATGGATATCATCTTCATGAGCATTAGCTCCTTCATCATCATTATCTAGTTCCTCCTCTTTGACATCTTCGTCAAGCACATCATCAACTAATTGTTGATCCTGATCATCATTAACATCAATCTTCTTCTTCCACCACATTATAATTTACCGACCTTCCTCTTGGATCATGTATAACAACAAATGACCAACCCAGTTTACCAGGAACCTCTGAGTAAAATACCTTCTCACATTGGCTTGGAAGAACATGGGGCTCATTTCCAGCTCGCTCGATCAACCTTGTATTAACCATGGTAAATCCATTATCATGTTCAATAACAGTTCTTTCAGGATCATTTTCATTCAATCCTATCCTGTACCATAGGACAACGAACATAAATAATTTGAAAGACTTAAAGTCACACTCAAGTATATCATCCAAAATCCCATAGTATCAATTTTCTGAGACTTTTTGATGTATGTCGCTTCTAGATGAAACATTAGTCACCTGAAACACTACAGTTATCCTAGAATCACAAGTTTTCTTTGTGTCATCCAAATTTTTGATTTGAAATTTATGAAAATTGCAGCACATATCCTTGTGGTGTTTCACCTGCAATATTTCAAACATGAAAAAATTATTTCGATATCGCCAGTTGATAAACATGTTTATTCTTGGCCGAATGTATGCAAAGAAAAAAATCTCAACATATATATATACATCAATATAATTGAAAATAATTAAATAATATGGGTGATTAATATATTTATATGTACCTTTTTATCTCTTAAACTATATGCTAAATAAATTTCCCTTTGTGTAACATTGGAATCTCCATTACGAAGAGCTTCTTTAACCAATGAAGCCACACCTTCCCATGTTAATGCACCACCAGATTGTTGACATCATTCAATCCATACCATCATCCAATCAAGATTTTTTGCGATGTAAAAAATGTAGTGCATCCCACTCTCGACCAATTGTATAAAAAAATTTGAAATTCACAAACGAAGCTAACAAATTCAAAAAATTAAAACATTTCAATGGTGATGTTAACAACCTTGAAATTAGTGTGTTTTATGTTTCATGTGATCATAAAAGATTAAATAGTCAATTGTAGAGGTGGTTTTTTGGTAGTTGAGGTGTAAAGGCCTTTAAAAAGGCATAAAGTGATCATTGTAAACCCTCATAAGACGAGAAATAAAGAAGGTATAGCTATTGTCCTCAAGAGTTTTGTGAGGAAAAACATGTGAAATGAGAGGTTCAAGCCTACGTTTAAACCAAATATGTATGGGAGATATTATTTTATGAATTTTTACCCATGTGCAAACCTAATGGGTTGTTTCTGAGTTGTTTTTGAGGTTTGGGAGGTCATGGAAGTACGAGATTGAATAAACTCTCATGATTTTGGCCTAAAACAAGGGTTTTTGGGTTTGGAAAGAATCTAGTCATACAAGTGGAATATTTTTGTGGATTTGGAAGTTTGGTGGCATACAAATTTCTTCCCCAAGATTTCATGGGCATATGACAAGTTTAAAGACTAGATGCTTTGTAAAATAGGCCTAATCAACCTAATCAACACAACCTAGAAAGGGTGATTTTGGTGATTTGGTACAAAGGACTTGTAATTTCCCTTGAAGTATGTTTAATAAAACCAAAATGGGTGTCTAAAACCATCAAGTTTTTATCTTGTTTTTTGGGAAATTTTTGAGTTATTCAGAAAAACTAGGTTTGCACTGCTACAAGGATTCAATGAGTCAAAGTGTGAAATTTGAATTTTGTTGTTGTCAGGATATGAGAGTTGTTTGGATTGTTTAAATTGATCATTCTAAACTTGTTGGGAGTCTCTTAAAGATAGTTGATAGGTTGGTTGAGTTGAGTCTCCCAGGTTTACATCAATTAGTTAATTACCACAGTATACGACCTTAATTTATAATTGATGTATATTGAAGATTAATAATTAAATAAGTACAATATACATAAAAACAAAATGTAAAATGTATTATAATTACCTCTCACTTTCCTCAATCTACCTTTCCTCATCAGGTACTCCCCTTTGAATTTGTTAATGGAGTTGGGATCCCAAATGCGATCTACATGGATCTTTGCTGCAAACTTAGGAAGATATTCAATAATGTACACAATGGTCTGGTATACCATATATCCCTCCACCATATAACTCTCAGGATGTGCTCTTTGTCTAACCAAAGCTTTCAAAAATTTCAAGTGCCTCTCAACCATCCACATTGACCTTGTGTGTACAAGTCCACACAATTCAATCTCCTCAACTTGGTGTATGAGGTAGTGTTCTTGTGCATTGAAAAATGTCAAAAGTAAACACTTTTGCATTTCACACATTAGACGAGGGATTTTTCTCTTCCAATAATTTATATCTTCTTTATGGATTTCTTTAGATGACATCCATCTATAAGAGATTCAAGGTGCAAATATATTAACGAGATTTAACAACAATATACAATATATTGCATAACAAGTAAAACAAATGGAAATTATAAGATCTATACAACGAATTGAACAAATATCGCTACTTACCTCATGTATTTTCCAAGATCATATATAACTTTTTTGACATTGTTGTAGAAGTTTTCTGGGAGAGATAGAGGTAGAACGTACTGCAACAATTATAAAATGATATTTTCATTATTTTTCCAAAAGTAGTAAACATAATACACTGAAAAGTACATGCATAGTATACAAATATATATATAATATACTAGAATAATTACCTTAATGAAGGTATGCTAATCATGTGTTTTCATCCCTAACCCAAATTCACCTTTCTTTGTTATGATATTATTTATGTTTGCAGCAAATCCTATGGAAAATTGAATTTTTCGTATGACTTCTTTTATAGCATTACTTTGCTGCTCCGTTAATAACCAAGGAAGGGCACTTATATTAATTTGGTCTCCATTGCTATTTAATTGAATGAAATTTTTTATTGCATGATTGAATACCTGAATTTCACTACAAATTTTGACAATTTTTTCTTTGTCAAGCCTTCCATCCAATATTTTCCATAACGTTTCTATTATATTCTTTCCGATATGCATTGTATCAAAAAAATGCATAATTTGTAGTTGCTCATAATAGGGAAACCTACTAAATTTTTTGGGATAACTTTTCATTCCCTGTGGAAGCTGGCCATTAATGCCTTGACGACCTTCATGAAGCATATAAGTTAAAAAAATTAACAATGACAATCATTGTCAATTACAACATGAGCAAACAAAACACAATATAAAAATATAAATTCCAAACATATCATATATGATAGATAAACAATTTGATCCGATGTATAACCTTGACAATTAATTCTATTATATTCCAACTTCCATAGGCGAGGTGTCATTCTTCGTGGTTTTGATGTAGTCTCTTCTTTCCCATTGAAAAGATGTTTTTCAGTAGTTCGATACTTATGATTTCTGTGGAGGAAGTGCCTATACTCATCAAACACCTGCTTTCCTAAACTTGTTGAATGACGAGATTTCATCTTTGGACCACAAATTGGACATGCAAATTTTCCCTTTGTTTGAAGACCTACAAGATCATATATAATTGGATTAATATGTCAATTTTTATAATTATATATAATGAATAGATTATTTAAAAACATGCATGATATCTACTTCATAAAATTAAATATCGTTAAAGTGTGCGAACGTTATAACATACCACAAAAATGTGTTAGCCCTGGGGCATCATGAATTGTCCATACAAGCATTGCATGGAATTGAAATTGTCTTTGTCCTATTGGTCTAGAGACGTCATACATAGTGACGCCATTCCATAACTTTAGTAACTCGTTGATAAGAGGCTTGATATATACATTCATATCTTTAACTTGGTACTTACCTAGTTGAATGAACATAAACATTACATAATTATTATAACCATTTTACTACAATATATATAAATTAATGTACATGACTATTAAATGAAAAAAATATCATTATTCAACAAATAAGACAAATGAGATGCTACTATGTTAAAGAAAATTGATGTAAACAAATACCGGAACAATCATTGCCAACATTATGTGCTCCCTCTTTATTGACATCCATGGAGGAATGTTATTGTTGATAACAAAAATAGGCCACACCAAGTAAATAGATCTCAGCTCTCCAAATGGATTGACACCATCCGCTACCAATGAAAGCTTGAGATTACGAGGTTCTTCTTTAAAGTGTGGCCATTTTTCCTCCATGTCCTTAAATGCAGAACCATCTACAGGCATTCGAAGAATGTCATCTCCACTTCTATTTTGTGCATAGTAATCCATAAATTGTGCTAAGCTTTCGCAGCAAAATAATCGTTGCATACGTGGAATAATGGGAATGTAACGAAGAACCTTGTGAGGCACCTTTTTTGCTAGTTGATCTGATCAATATCTACTGTTATGACATTGTGGGAATTCTATTGCAAATTCATGTTGTTTGTGATCTATAATATGATCATTGGGACATGCATCTATTGTTTGATACTCCATTCCAATATCTTTCATAATGGAAGATAAATCTTGATATGAGTGAGGTAAAATATTTGATGGTGGTAACAAAAATTCACCAATCAATCTATAACAAAAAATAATTTGTTAATATAAAGAATATGAATGGTACATATTTCATCATTTATTTACTAATGATGAACTAACAACAATTAAAATAGATGAAAAAAGATGACATATATGACATACCTTAACATCTGTGACATTGCTATGTTGGATAAACCATTCATAACCTTCAAGTTCACCAGCAACAATACAACAGAGGGAAGAGTTGTTTCAAAGCCTTCATAAACGGGCTTGTGTGCCTTCTCAAGTAAAGGTAAATCATGAACATCATCAAAGACATCTTGATCATCATGATCAGTTGCGCCACTAAATGTGTCATGGATCAATGTATTTGTACCATCATCTTCAACTATGTTTTCTGGTGCATGATCATCTTCTTCCATAGGATCATTAACTTCATCTTCAATATTCACAGCTCCATCTTCCTCTGCTTGCAAAACCACATTCTCTGGGGCGTGATAATCCATATCTTGTGCCCTAGGGAACCTCACCTTTATAATAATGATCGACACAAATAAACCATGACCATGATTAAGTGAGTTTATATATATATATAGAAATGTTAAAACTATATAAACATTTACAAATTCAATCAATATAAAGACATATAATGAACAACTTACCAATAGATGATAATCATGCCCCCCTTCAACGTGACCATGTTGCCTACAATGTTTCTCAGTTGTTGTGATTAAAAGTCTTCTTGTCTTTAAGCCCTTGCAATTATTGCAAGGACAATAACATTTCCCATCACCCTTTCTTTTCAATCTAGCCCACATTCTAGCAATTGTCTGTTCATTTTTTTCTGCACTAATATTATCTGACATAATTTTTCTTTACCAAGCTTGAATATTTAGATCTTAAAAAAGTATCAAAATCAAACTCTAATAATTTTTAATCATAGACAGGTAACAAAATCTAATAATTCTAATATTTTGCACCAAAAAAATTCAGCATGCAACCACCCCTGCAAAAGAGAAGATAGTCTGAAATTAATGAACTGAAAAAACACTTTAAAATGCTAATTCTAGAACTTATTAAATTTGAATTTTACTATGATTTCTAATTGTTAGACTCCTAAAATCAGAATATTGAACTTGCACAACGAAATCTGGAAATGTAATTCTCAAAATGCACAAGTCTAAAAATGAAAACTGATGAGATGTTGCTTTAAAATATGATTTTCAAACCTGGAAGTACAAATCTGACTTCACAAATGAATTCTGGAAAAAGACAATGACTACCCTCAACTTGGTGATATCTTCTTGAATTAAATTATTTTATTTTTCTCAAGAAAATCATCCTTAGTTCTCCACAAATTGTTGCAAGTAGAGCAAATTTGCAAGTATAGCAAAACACTGTCGCAATAAATAGGCGAACTCACTTTTATTCATGTCGGCCACAATTTCATTTTTTTCTAATTTTCCATTTTTTGTCGAAATTTTTACGAAAACCAGGTTCGTCAAAATTTTGACGAACTTCAAGGATAAAAATTACACTTCAAATTTCACAAGCACCCAACAATACATCAAATTATAAATATTTTGTTAGAAATTTTTGTCAGATTTTGCAGTTAAATGAGTTAGTGTGCATATGTGTTATGCTTCAATTACCTAAGCCCAAAAAAACACATATCCACTAAAAAAACGTACACATTATAATGCGTGTGTGTTATAACACATACTCATTTTAAAACACGTACGAGTCATTTCTTTAAAGAATTAAATACATTTTAGAAATGCGTACCTATTTTGTGACGCAAAATGCGTACGCGATTTGTGACGCAAAATGCGTACGCGATTTGTGACGCAAAATGCGTACGCGATTTGTGACGCAAAATGCATACGCGATTTGTGACGCAAAATGCGTACACGTTTGGTAATGCAAAATGCGTACATGTTTTGTAATGCAAAATGCGTACACGTTTTGTAATGCAAAATGTGTACATGTTTCAAAACACGTACACATTTCTAAAAAGTATTTAATTTTTTAAATAATCAAAGAAATAAAGAACATGTATGGATTTTGTAACATGTACACATTTTTAAAATTTTGAATCCCCAACCCACATGCTACCTCGGTTTTAGGCTTAGAAAAGGCTTGGCAACCTGACCCTTAGCCTTTGACCTACAACTAAAAAAGTAAGGCAAGTTCAAAAGAAATGTCTAACTTTAGCAATATGGCTGATGCACTTTTTTTTTAATCAATCTATGAAATTAAAACCCATTATTAAAGAGCACAATGTCTAGTTTCTAAATATATAATTTTTTTAAAGATTGGTTTATATTTGTTATTTTTTAATTAATTTCTAAGCAAACTAGTCCATAAACTTGAAATATCAGACTTCTTTTATTTTTTAATAACTTTTTTTTGGTTAAATTTCTTGTAAAAAAATTATATCGCATCAATCTTCAGACAATTATTTACACAATGAAAAAAAATATTCAAAAAATGTTTAGTTTAGGTCCAATTATGTTGTCTGTATACGTTGATTTTTAAAAACAACAATTAAGGCCAATAAAAATTCAATAAAAAAATATTTAGAAAAAAATTACAAAAAAATATCTTCATCAATCCTCATGTTGTTAGTTATCTTTCCCCAAAAGAAATTAGAAAAATACTTTATTTGGGTCAAAAAGTGGTGTCCATACACATGCACGGTATGGTAAAAAAGAAATGACTTTTAAAAAGTGGTTTTTATACACCCCTATCAAAATTCAATTTCTATCATATGAGTATTTGAATAAATACATATTTGGAAACTAGATTCAAAATTCAAAATTTCATAGTTCTAACTTTTTTTAAGAATCATTGTGTAAGTGCCTCAAATTTTCAATCCAAGTGTGAAAAATTCTGAAAAACAACAAAAACACTTCCACTTTTTGAGTTTTTTGTGGACCCAACTTCTTACATCAGCCCTATTTACAACTCTCTTACATGGAGGGTGTTTTTGTTCATTGTTTGATCTCACATCTCATTTAAAGACATGAGATTTCCACAATCCATCTTAATGTGATTATGTTGTTTCTGGATTTTGATTATGTGTAAGTTTTTTCATCAACGTTTCAAATCACATCTCATGTTATTCACAATTCTAAGATGGTATTAGAACATCAATTCAGCGAACCACTTCTCCTTTTTTGAATTTTTTTTCTCAACTAGGGTTACAAGAGAAAATATGGAATCTTCATTATTATTATTTTCTCATTTTTTTTATTTGGTTGGATTTTTGGTATATTTTGGGGTGAAAAGGACCTCACCATTGCACTCAGGAGGATGAACAAATGAATTTTGACTACCAATTTTTTCATATTTCCTATTGGAAGCTTCTAAGGAAAAAAAATTACTATAGGGGTCGTATGGACATAAATATGGTGATTTAAAAATAAAATAAAATAAAAAATAGTTTGAATTTTTTTTTAAATTGAAAATTTCAATCCCTGTGCAGGGATGACCTACATAGGCATATCTGTCAAGTTTCCTACGTAGGGTGGGCCCATTGACAACCTCTACCCAACCATCTAGCGGCTCTTACACCACTAACAATGACTTCAAGTGACTTAAAATGACTGGTTCTACCTTGTCTGATGGCCTTAATATTTTTGTTGCTGACCAACAACTGCAATTTTTTCTGATAGGAATCTTCAACGTATTCTGTCATTTTACAACGATCGAGATTTTTTTAGCAATTGGTAATTTTTCTAGCAGGGGGAATATTCCCCAAAATATTTCATTGACATTAGTGGTACGACCTATTGACAGGGCCCGCTCCTAGCTCCCTTTAGCCCTAAAAAAATATTTTCTTAAAAAAAAGGCATGATAGATCCTAATAAACAAGGCCTGATGAGGTTCCAATGTACAAACAATCTAATCTCTCACAATTGAAAGGTATTTTTGTTCATTGTTTGATATTGTTTCTTATTTTATTCAGATTTCTAACTTAGTATCATAGCTCTTCAAAACTATCCATGTAATTTTTTAAATTAACTGGTTTTCTACAATAAATTTCTTTTTAAATACCTACTTACAACCAATGGGCTTCCTTCCTTTAGGAAAACGAAGAAGATCCTAGGTGACACAAATATCCAAATCCATCATCTCCTCTTGCATGGCTTGCAACCAAGACTCACGTTCCTTTGAAGAAAGAGCCTCCTTGAAAAATCTAGGTTCATCATCGGTACTCAAAAAAGAAAATACACAATAGTAATTTGATGGGCTATACTCGTTAATTGAGTTTCATTTCCTTGTGGACCTCCTCAAGATAGGAGTAATGGACTCTACTCATTCTCTTTTTGCTCATCTTGCACATCCTCTGAACTATGTGAACCCTCTTCTTCTTCTCCATCCTTAGATCCATCTAATTGTTCTTCCACATGTGTATCTTCTTGCTCCTCAATCCATCTCAAAGTACATTTCCTTTGTCTTATCTTTCTCCTTTGGTTGTTCTTCTCCTGAGTAAGATATGAATTCCTTAAAATCACATCTTTAGACAAGATTATTTTATAGGTTAGAGGATTCCAAAGCATATAACCTTTTACATTCTTACCATAACCAACAAATATATTTTTTTAACTTTTGGATCCAATTTAGATCACTTCTCTTGAGGCACATGAACAAAAGCCTCACAACCAAAGACCCTAAAGTGTGAAATAGAAGGATTTCTACATATCCACACTTCATAAGGAGTATTATCAACAAGAGTTGAACAAGGAGATCTATTAATTAAATAAAAAGTAGTACCAATTGCTTCTTCCAATTTTTTTATCAAGCTTAGCACTACTTAACATACTCCTAGCTCTTTCTGTTATGGTTTGGTTCATTCTTTTTTCTACCCCATTTTTTGGGGAGTATATGGAGTTTTCTTTTACCGAACAATACCTACATGCTTACTAAATTCATCAAATTCTTTGAAACAATATTCACCCCATTATCCTGGACCTTAACACTTTTATCTAATAATCAATTTTCTTTTCAAATAAGGCCTTAAATTCCTTAAACTTAGTGAAAACTTCAGATTTTGAATGCATAAAATAAATCCAAGTGTATCTTGAGACATCATTAATGAAAGAGACATAATACCAAGATTTACCTAAAGAGTCAACATCCACTGGTCCACATACATCCGAATGAATAATCTCTAATAACTTCTTTTCCTTATTAGTTCCCCTAGAAAATAATGATCTATTTTGTTTTTCAAACACACAATGTTCACAAAAATTATTTTTACCAATAATAATAAAAAATACCGTCAACCAAATTTTTGTTTAAAATATTCTCAAGTCCTTTTTCACCATTGTGACCCAATCTATGGTTCCACTCCATATATTTTTAGTGTTAGCTACATTGGTAGAGTTACTTAACTTAGTAGAGGTGTTTCACCTAAAAAAAGTCCCTAAATTTGAGATCCTTTAGCTATCACCAATTTCCCTCTTACCAACTTGCAACCAAACTTATCGAATGTTACATGCATTTTAGAATCATTTAATTTGGACACTGAAAATAAATTTATTGTAAGTCCTAGAGTATGTAAAAAATTATCAAGAGTTTTAATCCTCCCATCACTGAAACACAACTATATGTTTCCCTTACCAACAATCCTCTTTGTGATGTTGTCACCAAGGGAAACTTCTTCCCCGTCATATTATTTGTAATTAGTAAACCACTCCTTGTGAGGAGTCATGTGGTAGGAGCAACTTGAATCAATAAGCCAAGCATCATTAGTAATAGTGTTATCTAAAATAAATAAAGCATCAAAATCATCATCAAAGGAATTTTTTGTGGATGAATCAAAATTATTTTTCTTATTCCTATATTCCTTCTTCATATGCCCTCTTTTACCACAATTCCAACACTTTACTCTTTTTGGGGGTTTTAGAACATCCTGTAGACTTACCCCTCTTATTATTCAATTTAGGCCCTTTCTCTTTGGACCTACCTCATACATGCAAGACATATTTGGAGCCAACATTCATGGAATTTATCCTCATCTCCTTTGAAATAAGTATGGAGATCATGGAGTCCATCTTTAGTTCTACATTAGCACTACTTATGAAAATAATTAAATTTTCTCAAGATTCAAGCAAGAAAAAGAAACAAGATACATTTATCTTCATATTCAATTTTAACATCTATGTATGTAAGTTGACTTATAATTGTAGACAATGATTTTGGTTTGACCCCTCACAATGCTTTTCTCCTCCTAGGGTTTTTCACCTAAAAGGAGAAAGGGGATTGGATGGGGGACCAAAATGCAATGGTTTACACTCAAGACTAATGTTAATGAGATGTGTTATGCCTAATTAAGATGTCCTAATGCTCTAATCCGAAATTGAAGTGATTTAATGATGCAAAACTATGAAAATGTGATATACAAAAATGTCTAAGAATGTAACTAAATACTGAAATGACAGAACATAATGAAAGAGATGCACCTGTAATCAAAATTTTGATGTTGGAAGATTCTAGAATCCTAAAAAATTGATTGCAATGTTGACCGAGACACTTAGGCCAATCTAGGTGAGTTAGTCCCAGTTTTGAGAAACTTTGCCAAAATGAGAATCTGTCAAATGGGTATCCAGAAATGTAAAATTCAATTTTCATGCCCGAAAGTGGGACTGATTCGCTCCTAGTGGTGACTTAGTCCTCCTGCAAATTTTGGGAAATTCGAGACAAAATCTTGTAGTCTCAGGTGTGCACTTCCTTTTCTAACAGGTGTTTGTACTTGATTTTGTAGAAAATGGGGCAGAAAGTCTCTCCAAGCTTGAATTAAGGTAATGTTAACTTCATTGACTTTGTGCACTTTTTGACCACTTTTCAAAACCTATTGCTTGACAAATCTGCATACAAAAGTCACATGCAGAAGGGGGAAAATGGTTGAGGGTTAGAGAATAGGGGTTTTCCTTGGTCAAACCCCACTTTGGTAATCAAACCCTAAACAATGAAATGAGATGAAAAGAGAGTGATAAATAGAAAACATGCAAATTCAAATGCCATAAACTTACCACACCATTGATGCTCAAATATGAAGATGTGCAATGAAGAACTCCAATAGCTTGACTTGATAATGTTAGATTTACTTGAATGCTTAATGAGTGCAAGAGATTGTATGTGATTTCAAGATAGATTATTGTAGGAGATGTAAAATGAGGTGAAAACCCCTTATTTATACTTGATTTTACTAAAAAAAATTGAAAGTAACACATCACAGGCCGACCTCAAGGGTTAGAGGACAAAATCCCACTAGAAATTTAAAATAATTTTGAGTTTTGTGCCAAAAAGGACTAAGTCGCCCCTATTGGCAACTTAGTCACACTTAAGCAAATTAAGTGGGTGTTGGGAATTTTGGGGCATTAAAATTTGTCCAACGGGAGGGTAGGTGCATGGAGATGGGTAGCCAATTTGTGGCCACTTTCAAAAAAAAGTTTTGAAAAGTCATAATGCAATCACGTTATAACGTGCTCGTGTTATGGCTTGTTCTGCCGAGCTTGAGGCTCAACCACAACGAGCCCATAATGTGAGCACATTATAATGCACTCATGTTATGACATGTTAAAAGCAAAAAAAAGTGAAACTCATTCATTCTTCATTCTGACTATGTTTTTTGTTGTGCCCACGACCAAAACCCCCATTTTTTGCACTTACATTCTAGGAGGTATTGTGCAATAATCTTCATCAATGGTTGCTATTTATTTGCAAGGATGGCACCATGATGACAAGGAGGTGTGAGAGGTAAGGATTGTTTTTTTTTTTTTTTGAATTTGTTAGTTTTAGGTTGTATTTGATATATATTCTTTTGAATTTGTAGGGGATGTAAATCAACCTGCAAACCCTCAAAATCCTCAACAAGAAGAGTAACCAAATCCTCAAGAACAAAATCCTCAACAAGAAAATCAACCTCAACAACAACCTCCTCCACCAATCACTCAACACCCTCTTGGAACTCAACAAATTTTAACGAGTGAAATTGAGAACAACAACAAAAAAAATTGAGAATTTAATTAGTAGGTTGAGTGATCCAAATGGTTCAACTACATAAAGAATGACCCTAGAAAGTTCATTGAAAGATATGTTAGAAAATGTAGATTCAATTAGCAAACAAATAACTGGATGGAAAGATAGGAGGTAGGCGGCTAGGGCTTATTATGCGGATAAACTATCATATAAAGATGTAAACAATTTAAAAATTACAAAAGGTGATTTGTGCTCATTACTCACTGACCCACACACAAATCAAAATCTTACCGTCAATGCGAAGAGGTTTCCTATTCATTGGTGCCACCACCAACAGATTAGGAACTATTTTTATGATAGGTGCTACATGGTCTTTGATTACCCACCGCACAACAATTGTGAAGTCCCCTAGTATTTTCCTAGGAAACTATACAGTGAGTTAATATTGAACAAAATACTAAATTATTTTGATATGAGGGATTTCCAAGGGAGAGGTGGGGGGTCTGCTCAGGATAGACCCAATGCACAACCAGATCATATGTGGCAAGGGAGATGAGCTCTTGCTAGGATACCTTGTGAGCACATTGTTATGCCTTTCGTCACGAAGGAGAGTGTCGACATATAGACATTGCAAGTGATCAACACTTTAACCTAGAGTATCATCCATCATACTAGCCCTATTCTACAGTGCCATCCACGGGAGTCTTCAAGTGGTGGCATTTGAACCCATGTGTGTCAATCTTGTGGGTTGACTTGTTCATATGACCCCACCAACATTCAGGAGGCTGCTATGCAGGATCTATATGCAACTATGGAGATGAAGAGGGCAGCTGAAATTTTGCATGAGGCGTATGACATTGATAGTCAGGTAAAAGTTAGCATGTTCATTGAATTTAATTTATTAAATTTAAATTTTGAAATGCAAGATTAACTAATTCAGTTTTATGATTTTAATAAAATTGCACATAGTGTTGAGACTAGATACACCGGCCCTACACTTACTTATTTTTGTAGTACACCTATCAGTGGGGTATGTAACTAGTAAACAATTATGAATTTATTACATGTTAATAGCATTGTTTTATGAATGGTAATTTAATATGTGATTTTGGATGTTGAATAGGCTAATATTGGAGGTTTCTAGGGAACACCTCCCAGTGCCAATGGATTTACTCAAACCTGTATGCGGGTAATAGAATAAAGAGTTTAACTAATGAATTGTACTTAATAGATTTTTGTAGTTTATATTCATATCGTTGATCATGTTGCATTGTACATCATTCAAACTCAAAGCATTACTTCACATTCCATAATTAATAACTATATGTTGATAGATGAAAAAATTTCAACTACAATATAGTTGTTTAGAAAGTCAACATAAGAAGTGATGCAATTACTTCACATAGCATAAGTAATAAGTCTAGGAGCAGCTTCCAATTGCATTTGCTTGTCATGGCATTCCATGAGACCACTTTTTACTGCTCGACATCTTTTCAAATAGTTCATTTTTTACTTTTTTCTTTTCATGGAGGCATGCGCTTGCGAAGGTGCACTTGCACGACAAACTATGGATGCTTGGAAAAAATCTATCAAAGCATAATAGTAAGCAATAGCATAGACAAGGAAGTTAGTAGTTTGAAAAAATTCCTTGAAGAAATGTGCTCTCATCGTGATGGAATTCCATTCCATCACCATGAGACCACATTTCTTCAAGGAATTTCTTCAAATAGCTCACGACCTTTTCTATGATACCACATTTTCCATACATGTGTACCAAAGCATTTTATAAACTGCTCACTTCCTTGCTACTATGGCTAAAAGCCTAAAATAGGTGCTTTCTAAAAAATTATGGATGCTTGGAAAATATCTATCAAAGCATAATAGTAAGAAATAATACCATAGAGAAGGCAATGAACTTTCTAAAAAAAATCCTGAAAGAAATGCAGTCTTATGGTGATGGAATGGCCATATCTATACTTCTTCAAAATGTGCTCGTGTTATGAGAAAGTTGGTTTTTTAATAGATTTATTTTCTCTCTCTTTGTCTATACCCTATATACCCTGATTCTATCTCTCTTCCCTCTACC
>VDFB02073938.1:0-15559 GCA_007258455.2 Sequoia sempervirens | reverse complement strand
CATCTTCCTCCTAGATTTCAACTGGCACTTGTATCTTCATTCTTTCTTTCAACCAGTCTGGAATGGTAGGTTGTTCAATACTATCTTCCTCCTGAATATTTTCTACACTTGGAATATCCAAAACTCCTTTGAGAGCGGAAATCATTCCCTCTTGGAAATCACCATTCTGGATGTCCATTTCATTCTCCGAACCTAGTATTTTTGTGCCTGTAGGAGATGGGGGCTCGTCATCCAACTGGATCGGCTCATTGTTATTCCCCTGAATTGGAGAAGGCATCATCATATCAGGCAAGGATTCGTCTGTAGTAGCCACTAGCTCATCAATGTTTCTGGATGCAGTGGAACGAGATGGCTCCACCCTCTGTCTCTTTTGGACAGGCTCTGTGTTTGCAGCCACTTCTTTTCTCTTCTTAGTAATCTCAACCACTTCATCATTGTGGGATGCGCCTGCGTTGGAGGAGTATGATTCTGTCTCACTCAACAAATCATAAGTGAGCGTCATTCTTTTCCGCCTTAACTCCTAGATCTGCTGGTCAACCCACCATTGAGAATACTTAACCACCGGCCTCATTAGCGTAGTCAAATATGAAAGCCCGGGCTCTGACCACTTCATTGCAGGAAGAGGCCAGCTCTCGTTGAAACACGGTTGAACACATTCTCCATCTTCTTCCACTTGATCAGGCGCTCAACAAAGTTTAGCTGCTCTTATCAAATCCATCGGTAGTTGAGACCATCACTTTTTCCTGACTTCATACTCGTTAGCAGCATTTGCCAAGAAATCCTCCAGGTCTACTTGGTGCTTATATCTTTTTCCGTCCACGGTCCGAATGTGATTATGAGGGTCAAAGTTGGCCCTGGACCTATAAGTCGAATGGTATTCGTGATATACATGTGAGGAAAGCATCATGCGCTTTGCCTCAAGTGAGTTTTTTCTCTCGAGTTGCGCTTAAGTGTAAGAAATAAGTAAGGACTTGAGTTCGTTCTCACCATTGCCGACTCTGCCTTTGCATATAAGTCCTAAATATCTGTATGTTCTGGCCAACAAATAGACGATGTAAGAGCTCATGTGGAATGACTTTGTCTTCTCCAGATTGACCAGTTGCTCATGGAGATTCACTAATCATCTGGGACAAACATACTCACGCTGAAGGTGATTTCATCGATAAAATAGTATATCCACGTCTCAAAAGGTGCGCCTTGTGGATTGCTAGCAATTTTGTTCAACATTAGAATAATATCCCCATAGTCCTCCTTGAAGTTTGTCCGATGCAGCTTCTTGGGCATTTTTTTGGTAGATGGTCTAGGTTTCTCCAACCATGATTTATTAATATTTGTGGCACACAATTCAGATTGGCCATCATACAACTTTTTGGTGTCCTCCTTAGTCTTATATACAGTCTGATGGTGTGTCGGGATGCCAAATGCCTCCTGGATTGCCACTTCTTCGAGGTGAGCTAATATCCTCCCATCCAGTGCAACAATTTTCCTCTCTTGCGCATCATAATGGATGGCGGATTCTACCATCAATTCAACACATTCCACTGCTGGCGGGAATCTGACTGCTTGGAAGATGCCATTCCTCACCATCCGTCGAGCAATTGGTGTCAGCAATCCATTGTGTCCGTATATCCTCTTCTTGAGCTCCGTGAAGTCCACATGCCCGAGATCAATGTCTGCAATATTTTTCCATTTAGAATTGATCTTTGACTCTCGCTGCAACCATTTGCTGGCAAACTTCATCGGCACTTTTCTTGATGATTCTCCTGGTGTGGTCATTACCCTGCAGTAAAAGAATTAACATTAGTAAAGAGACTTTTAAACATGATTTATTTTCGTGCCTTTATTCGAAGATTTTACTTTCAACTTGTTAAAAAGATAAACTTCTGCGAAAAAGCAAGTTGAAAGTAGGCGAACTTGATTAAAATTTTGCCAGAACTTAGCCAAAATGAATAAGATGGAAAGAGAATTGAAAAACTTGGCCAACAAAACTTCAAACCTCAGGAAAAATTCTCTGGCTGCGAATAAAGTCCAACTTTTGAGAATTGAATGAAAAATTCAATGACAAAGTGCACTAACTTGCTGAGAAATGCGACTTTCAGCCAAGAGTTAAATTACTTTTGTAAAAATTACTTCCTCCAGCATAAAAAATTTTACTCCTCCCACTGAGAAAATCGACCTTGCCTCAATTTTCTTGCAACTTTGAGAGAGATTAATATCTCTTCAGTCGAGCTTGTGAAAAATGAGTTGCTGAAACTCATTATAAGGTTGAAGAGTTTGATTCGTTTTAGTAATTTCATCTTTTTCTCTCGATTTCGATTTGCTTTCTTCTCTTCATCTAGGCAAGTTTCTATTCTTTTCGAAAAAAACTTCATGGCAAGCTTATCCAGGCGCCACCTATAGCTAAATCCTTTGATTTTCTCTGAGAAATTCGATTTTAGCTAAGTGTTTATTTTTCATTTGGAAAAGTATTAAATGTCCAATTAAATTCGATTTTTCCAAGTTTCAAATCATGGCGAAATTTTATTTATTCATGGATTTTCTTTTTTCTTTGGCTAATTTTATTTACTTCCATGAATTTTCTTCCAAGTCATTTGTGGCGAATTATTTTTCTAAGTGTCGGAATAAATTATCCAAAGTATTAACTTTTAGTCTTTTCCAACCCGTTCAATTCTGGCCACTTTAATTTACCCCTAGCTAAGTATTTATTTAATTTATGTCATTTTAATTCTTTCCCTTTAGCCAGGGTGGACTTCCAAACTTCTTTGCCATTCACGTTTTTTGTCTATGCCTTAGAAACTTTCGCCATGCCATTTAATCCTCTCCCCTAGGCGAACTTCATTAATACTTAGACAAATTTCCATTCCTTTGGCCTAGGGTGGACTTTCTCAGTGTTTTTCCAAGTGATCAATGGGTGGGTGAACTTTGAATTAAGCTTGCCACACGTATTTACTTAGCCACATTTTTAATTTTCTTCCTTCTTGCAAGCTAGCAAACTTTACCCACTTCCTTCCATGACATGGGGTAGACTTTACATGTGCTTGGACACTTTCCTTCCTAGCCAAGGGTGGACTTGGCTTATGCTTGGACGTCCCCCATTTCTCTCCACTTGGGCGGACTTTCTTCTAGCCAAGAGATGGCATGGCAGACTTTCCAAACTTTATGCCATTTCCTTTGCTTATGAGGGGTGGACTTCACATTGGCTTTGCTATAGCAAGGGCGGACTTGGAGGATGTCTCACCATGTGAAGGGCGGACTTTGAAGCTTCCTTGCCATCCATTCTAAGTGCAAGGGCCGACTTTCATGATGTCTTTCCATTTCCTATCCATGGCAGGGCGGACTTTGCAATGCCTTAGCCATTTTCTTCTTCCTCCAAGCGAACTTGCCATTGATGGGTGAATTTCTCAGACTTAGGCGATTTTTTTCATGAATTGCATGCCTTTTTCTCTTGATTTTTTTTTCAGATTTTCTCATTTTGGAGGTCTGATTTTCATGATTTTTGCATTGATTTTCCCAGATTTTTCATTGCTTTTCCATGCTTTTCTTGCTTGATTTTTCAATTTTTTTGGCATGATTTTGAAATGTTGACTCCTTGACTAGGGTTGACTTTCTAAAAATAGAAAAAGCAAAATCCCTAAAAAATAGGGATCCCAGATTGGTCCAAAAATGCGAAAAATGAAAAAAACAAAAAAAATCCCTAAAAAATAGGAAGTGTTAGAATTGACTCAAAGCACAGGCGATCCTCGTCTCCAGACCTTCTAAGCACTTCGTGTGACGTTTAAGCATTGATTCGGGCTTGGATTCTCCAGTTGGCTTGGGTGTTTACTCAAAACTCTAACTTGAAACTCTCAAAACAATGACCTCATGAACCGTTGCGAAGGCAAAACCCAAAAGAAGCAAATTATTAGGGGTCCCCATCATTTGCAATGGGGCTGATGTGTGAAAAAGGTCACAACAATGCGCTTAGTACAACATTTGTCCCTTGACGCCACCTTTGACATGCGTGAGGCTAACCGCACAATCACAATCTTATCATTGTCAAATGGGGCCCGTAATACACTTCTATGCTATTGTTATACTTGTCCCTTTGACATCATCCAAGACACGCGTGTCACCATATTGTATCATAAGAACTTCATATGGTCAAGCTGTGCCCCATACAATTCTGGTGCAAAACATGACATCTCGCTGGCATTTCACACCATTGCAAATTTGACTAAGTCAGAGTGGATTCAGAATGCGCTATTGCGGTAATCATTGACTTGGCACATTTTTGTGCTTGTCGTTGATCTTACTAAACACGCGTCGACATAAACCTTCTTTACAATTTTGACAAGGTCAACATGGACTCAAAATGTGCTTTCGCGCAATTGCAACACCTATCCCACTGATGTCACACTTAGCATTGCTAAAGTATAATCTTTAGACTTAGGAAAATATTTCAGAACTGAGGCAAGCAGTGAGTGAGGTCGGTAATCAACGTAGCAGAAGGGCTAAAGTAATAACATAAGTGATCGAGAAGCCGATAGCTAGTCAATGATGGATTAGAACATAAAGTACATGATTGAGCCAAAACACTCATGGTTTAGAAGAATTAGGGTAAAAACCCTAACAAAGCATAAAAACCCTAACATTGATGTAGTTTAGAGAGGACCAAATTGCCAAAAAGCCATGCAGAGACACTCCAAGCCATTAACAAACATGAATAGATTAGAATAAGCGACAATGAAATATCCCCCTTAATTTTTTCCAATTTTTACACAAGCATTTTCATTCGTTAATGTTAAAAATATGAAAGATAACAATACTGAAATGCAACCCTTCACTATCTGATCACCCAAATCCTAGTGTGGGCAAGGTGAGAGCATATGGTGGAAAGGGTATCTCGTTAACAATACTAAAAACTGGGAAATACAATGTGTTGACGGCTCAGCCGACCAACTAGGAAAATGAAAATACTTAGGCAGCGAGGCCAACCTCTTCCACTTTTCAATGCGCTACAATGGAAAGTAAAGTATTGGAAAGTAAATGTCTAGGCGGCAAGCCAACCTCTTCCACTTTTCAGTGGATATAACAGAAAGCAAAGTACATGAAAGGAAATGTCTAGGCGGCAAGCCGACCTCTTCCACTTTTTAGTGGGTAGAAATGAAATGTAAAGTGCAGAAATATAAAGAAGGCTGATCAGTACTACTGATTCAACGTTACAATATGAAGCTTCAACTACACTACAATGAGATATACATTTTTAATGATCACCAAATTGTTAGGGAACAATCTTCAAGCAAGTACAAGATATCTAACATGAGAAATATAGTGAAATGGAGGAAAATACCAGGTCTGATATTAAAATGTAACGAATAGAAAATCAGACCAGCAAGCTTAGAAATCACCTAGATGCTCGTAACTTCGTCAAATCACCTTCAATCAACCTCAAATTGGAAGCCAATGATGCCTAGGAGTTGGGCAACCAAGAAAAAACTGATAAACACCCCCAAATAGCTTTGTATAATTTAGCACATTTCCGAATGCACACCTTGAAATGGTACGACCTCCTTGAACTAGGCGACCTAGCCTTAAAAATCAAAAACTTCACCGAAAATTATGAAACTTTGGGAAATGGGGTGCCCAAGATAGGTGAATCCATAGAGTCAACACCCAGAATGATAGAAAAATCGCTTAGAGAGTTATGACCAAGAACATGCTTCAGCCAAGCACCAACCAGCAACTCCAAAATGATGAAAAACACACCAAAATGAACTGAAATTGAAAAACAACAAGTTACAACACCAAAATCAGAAAACATCATATGTATCCATCTCCAATAAGCCTTGTTTGCAACCTCTGAATGAAGAAGCAGTCTCAGTTCAGCTAGGTACTATCTCTCAAGTACGAAATTGAAGAAGGCTAGGAGGTATGCGTTCCTCAAAGTAAGGGTTCTGCAACAAATTCGGCAGCACTTCGTTATGATAAGCAATGAATGATCCAATGTGAAGACAAGGCCTTGTATATATGGCACTCAAACCCTGGATTTTGAATCTCCTTTTCCCTCCAAAAGGGATGCCCAAGTTGAAGAAATATAATAATATAAAATAAAGCTAAAACCTTGAGAAATGTGGTGTCCATTTTGCCTTAGCAAATATTATCACTTAAAACATTTTAATCATCAAATGAGGCGTCCACCTTTTAAACATAACTTAAAGTCATTATGCCTAGACATGGGGGCCAAAATCAATATTAAAACATAATATGACTTAAGTTATTAAACTTGCCAAAACAAGCTCCAAGAATGTTGGAGACCAAACTGCCAATTTTGCCCTACCAGAAATAGACATTGCATTGAACTGCTTCTAAAAATAGCACTTACTAAAAATAGCATATTGCTAAAAATAGTGACTCCAAACTTAGAGCTCAAACCAGGCAGCCGTTGTAACTTACTAAAAGTAGTAAGTCTAGAAAAGTCTTTCGATGAATATGCATGTTATGCCATTCTGAAGCCCTCTGAAAACCTAGAAAGACCCAAAAACCCTTTTGTCAAACTCCTGCATGCAACTCTTGAAAACTCATAAGGAAACCTCCTAGAAAATAGGAAACCCTAATTTTGCTTCTGATTGGCCTATGGGCCTCCAAAAATAGGCTAATAGTCACTGGAAAGCGTAGGGCTAAAAATGGGGACATTACAGACAATCTCCCTCAAACTAGAGCTTTGATATCAATGACAACAATTTACCCTTTTTGACATCAATGACAACAATTTGGAACAAATATTGGCTCTGATTTTGCAGCAAAACTTAAACAAACTCCCTATTTGTGGCTGTCGCAGCTCTAAAAAAAGAAAATTGTTGAATGGGTATGTGAAAGAGTTGTTTTAGGGTTTATTTCCTTTTGAATAGTCAACTTATGCTTGGAATCAGTTTGGAAATGGTCTGAAAATGCCATGTCACTGATGGAATGGTGTGGGTATGGGAAAATTTTGGTGGAATTCTTTTGGGGCAAAAAAAGCAAACCTTGAATGAATTCGTAGGCGTTTCTAGCTCGATTTCAATTCCGGGATGTTTTGTGCCCAGAATTGGTAGGTAAGTATGCTGATTTGGCAATGTAGTTTTTAAGTTAGGGATGATCAATTGATTTTTAACTAATTATTAATTATACGTCCAATTAATGATTCCTCTTGTATTTCTATTTTTTTAGAGTACAATTTCATGTTACTTAGGCTATATATGAAATTATGGAAAGTTTATCCTTCAATATAATAAATTAATAAATTATCTAGAAAACTTTTCAATATGTAGCTTGGTTTATAAATTTATATGCCGGTTGCTCCTATGTTGGACAATATATCAGCTCTATAGATTCTTTTGACCAGCAAGTGGACAAATTGGATACTACATATTAATTGCTGGGTATGTGCATGGAAAATTGGATTTTCAACTAGATCGAGTAATTGTAAATCATACAAGATACTCCTGCAAAACACCTTTTTATTTTGAGACAAAGAAATGGTCTGTTGTTTAATATTGATATTACTACAATATCAATGAGTAACCCACTAGCTGAAAATCATTAGAAGTGCCATATCAAAACTGAAATTCAATGTGCCCATGCTGTACCTCAAGATCCTTTTTGCTGCT
This sequence comes from Sequoia sempervirens, assembly GCA_007258455.2. Classification (NCBI taxonomy): domain Eukaryota; kingdom Viridiplantae; phylum Streptophyta; class Pinopsida; order Cupressales; family Cupressaceae; genus Sequoia; species Sequoia sempervirens. The sequence continues at coordinate 7,934 of VDFB02073938.1, read as the reverse complement.
CTCCAATAATCAGCATTGGGTTTACTGAGAAGTCTGCTAACATAGGCAACAACAAAGGAGATGCCAGGTCTATTGAAAGAAAGATGCAATTGTTCAAGATGGGATTATCTTTCATGTGCATCTGTAATGGACAGGTTCTTTATAAATATAGGTAAAACATCTTTGACAAGGCAAGAAATCTCTAGCATCAACACAAAATATTAATATAGGTTGGGCTACAGAACATATTGTAAGTTTTAGGTGATCAGATTGTAAGCACAGAAAATAATTCAAAATCAGAAACAATAACACAGCAGATACCCTGGGAAAACCCTCCTCTTGAGGGAGAAAAACCCAGCAACAAAGATCTCTCTTATATTTATAATATCAGTGACAACAATTCACTTTACAATGAGGTCTAACACAAGACCAATATGCAGCACCTGGCAATATGCAATAACAGATAACAACCTGGCAATTCGCACCTGTCAATATCCGTAATTGACTGAATACAGATCTACAGAAATCGCACCTGGCAATATTCGCAATCTCTAATGGTTCACAACCTGCTATAAAGGAATTTGCACTGGGATGATACTTCGCACTGTATGATCTTCACTCTGTATGATCTCCACACTGTATGATGTTCGCACTGTGTGATATATTCGCACTGCATATGTTCGCACTGTATCTTGTATTCGCACTTGCATAATATATTCACACTTGCATAATATATTCGCACTTGCATGAAGAGAACTTGATGATGCTTCGCGCTTTTTCTTGTTCCCAAAGGAGTGAACTGACCTTCTATAAATACATGGCTATAAGAGATCTCACAAGGTCGGCCTCAAACATAAATTACAACTTGAATAAAGCAAGTGACAAGTCGGCCAAGATAAGTTATATTTTACCAATGAAAGGTCGGCCTAGAACTATAATGTTGTCAAGAGAGAATGAGGTCGGCCTCAAGACATTCGCGCCTTCCTCATTAAACAAAAACAACGAATATAAATTAAATAGCCGAAAGGCTATCATTTAATTTATGTTTCCTTTAATAGGGATGAGCTGGAAGGATCGCCTGTAGCTGCACTTATCATTAACACATATTGGTTTAAGGCCAGTACATTATCAACAAGAGAGACAACTCAAAAATTAATAAGGCTTATTTGCATCAGTTATTTGTTCCCATGAAACATAATGCCTTACTTTGTTCATCAAATAGAACAAAATGGCTAAACATCTTCTAACACTTTAGAGTACTGGAACTGGGCTTGGTACAACAATCACATTGCTCCCTTATTTGAAGTTTAATAACTAATATTTGGCTTTTCCACAAGTCCTGTTCCTCTTCCTGCACCTGTTCCTTCTCTCTATTTAATATGACTATTCATTGTAGAATTTTTTTAACATATTGTTAATCATTTTGCATGAGCTGCTATGATTATTCCAAAAGTGTCAGATCAAGGAGATTATGACTTTTTCCAGTTTATCTTTATCTCATTTTATGGTGTTTCAGAATGCAAATTTGGGAGTACAGTTTTTTATGTTGTTTCAAAGTCCCTGGTCATAGGTATGTTTAAAATAGCAGAACTTGGATTTTTGATTTTTTGTATTGAATAAATTAAATTAACAGAATCTATTTTTCCCCTATAAATAAAAACAAGTTGAATTTCCTTTATCACAACTTGCATTTTGATTTATATTTAAGATTTCTTGTGGTCTTTTAATCTTTTCAAAATTTGTTATTATAATTTGCACCTTTTTTCTTTTTCAAATTGATGTAAGAAGTTTACACAGATATATGATCAGTAAGAGCATCCAATATAACCAATATTACAAAAGGACAAGATAGTTCGAAAGATCACGATAGTAATCAGTAGCAAAGTAAACCAGCCTATTTCATAATGTCTACGGCCCTCAAAAAGCAGCTGTGAATGCTAAAAGGTCAGGGGTCTGCCCATAGCAGCAGTATTGAGGGACATGTTTCCCTCGCTTAGGGACTTACTGCATGAAATTTCCTTCTATTTTTCATACTATATGATACTATATCCTTTTTATATAGGCTTTAGTTACATGAAATTTTCTTTTATGTTTCTCAGCAGGATTATAAATTTTCTTCTATATTTCTAAGCAAGATTAGAAATTTCCTTCTATGTTTCTTATCTGGACATATAAAAAAGGGTATAGTATCATATGGTATGAAATATAGAAGGAAATTTCATGCAACGAGTCCCTTAGAGAGAGAAACGCGTTCCTTAACACTGGTGCTATGGGCACACCCCTGACCTTTTAGTGCCCAAGTGATCAATAGTAGCTTGAACCTGAGAAAGAATCTCTTAACATGTTTTTTCATGAGGTTCTCTCGACCCACCCGAGTGAGCAACATAACCAAACTAAGGAAGGGGAACTCTATCAAGAGAAGACTCAGAGCCAGCAGGGGAATCCTTCTGTGAGGCACCATTAGAAACAACAACAACTGTAATTTATTGTATTTAAAAAAGAGAAATGTTTGTAAATTAGAATCTGGGCAAACTGAGTAACTTCAGGAATGGTAGAATTGCAATTTTTGACAATGTTTTACGTTCTTTAACAGGTGGAAAATGTTTCAAATAAGAGGATGCTTATGCAGGGAAATTTGCATAAGATTGAAGGAGAGAACAGGGTGAGCAATATTTTTGTAATTTTTTGCTATTTTACTATTACCTTTGTTAACAAAGGAATGCTCTTTTTTTGACAATTTGAATTTAGTTTTTGTAATGTCTAGATAACTAAAAACTAATGCTAGGAAAATGAACTCTAAGAAGGTAAATTTGGTTTCCATGTATATTGCATGCCAAGAAGACTGTTTGCATCAATGATGGATCACATGGTATGATCTGAATGTCCATGCAAAAACTTCATTCACATTTTTTTATCCAAATTTTTTTTCTAACTAATATTGATGAAGGTATGCATAAATTGTTGATAAATGACTGCATTATTATTGTAGATCAATAATCAAATCTTGAGATAAGTTGCAGGTAGTGTTTCTGACCAGTATTCCACAGGGTTTTGGGGACAGGGATGGGGGGACGGCAGGGGACGTGTTTCGGGGATGGGGGGTCTAAGTTTGGGGACGGCGGGGGGATGGCTGGGTGCTGAAATACATTTAGTGCTTGAAAAAATAGTTATAAAAAAATGTATAAGAATTATACATCTTGGAGACAAGTAGGAGTCCCCTAGACGTCTTGAGGACACCCTAGCATCCTCGAAGTCCTAGTGGCGTCTTGGAGACAATGACATTGCTGGTGGGATGGTGGCACTGGTGGTGGGCTGGTGGGGGAATGTCCCCCCCAAGTCCCCAAGTCTCCGAGACATCCCCATCTAGGAAACACGGGGTTTTTTTGGGGGGGACGTATCCTCGTGGAACACTATGTTTCTGCAGGTTTTGGGGACACGGGAATGGAGGGACAGGTTTTAAGAATGGGTATTTTCTTGATAAATTAATGAGGGAGTCCATTGGGGTTCTCCCCTATGAAGTACTTTATAAAAATAGATACATTCAAAAAGCAGCCATAACAACCTTCAACTAACATAACTAAAATTAGATCATAATTGATCAATGGATAAATAGATGAATTAACCCATAATTGATCAACCGATTGATTAGACCTCCATAAGCCTAGCAATACTGACCATAGTATTGTCCACAAAAGGTGGCAGCATGAAGAAGCTCATTAGTCCCAAATGCCCCTTAGACTGGGTAACCAACAAATCCACACAAAAATCCTTAACCATTTCAATTTGATTAAAAACAATTAGAATCTCTTTCTTTACCACACTATGGTCTGCCATTGTAGCCAAATACAAAGAAAATGCAGAAGAACCCAGAACCAAAACCTTGTTATCAGCAATAGAAGAAGAAGAACAAACCTCTTGAGACAAGAGCACCTCCTATATGACCCAATTATGAATCTTAGAGTTAGGAAACTTGCCTCCAATTTTGTAATGTCTCAAACTGAATTTTCTGATTTTTACAATTTTCACAATGTTCAAACATGAAACATTATCACCTTTTGATCATTAAGATCTTTATGTGGGTAGGGTGAGAACATATAGTGAAATGATATGAATAATATTACTAATGATTGTTGGCAGCAAGCCACACAACTTACAATGCAAGCAATTACAAAATTTTGGAAGTAATGATATGCAAATTCTAGCAAGAAGCCCTCTAGAGTAATTACAAAATCAAACTTAGATTTGGTGGAGAACTGCATAGATTGATATTATGAACCAATACAAATTAGTATTGATTAAATACACACAATTTCTGAATGTATGACTGCTGTAGATCATCTCTGAAATATAATACCAATGAACAAGTCTGGGAGTAGATGATAATTGCTGTCATAAACCTTTGGCTGATGTAGAACAATAGATAATAATGTTTCAAAAAATCAGAAATTATTAATGCTTTAGATGGTATGGCAACTACTAAGGATAACTCTAATCTTGAGTTTGGTCGTATGACAAGTCAAGATAATTAACAACTCAGCAATATGAAATGTTGTGATTACCCTTTTAATGCTCAACAGTTGAACAAAGACAAATTGATACTTTCAAATGATATGGCTTGGATGGTGTGACAACCAAGAATAAATAACTTCCAAATTAGATTTGTATGGTCTCTATTAAAGTCTCTTGAAGTCGTACAATAGTAGAAATAAAACCAATAATTTCCAATCACACCTCCTTGTACTCAGTCTTAGCAATAACCTATGGCAATTCTAGACAAGTCGTAGCAGGAATAAGGTACTGCTAGCAAAATATGGCAAAGAAGTGAGCATATTTTGTGAGTCAATCCTCCACAACATAAATACAATCCTTACCTTGCACTAGGGGCTGCAATAGGCCTGCTGCAAATGCCTATTGTGTCTTATTAATAGAGATTCTTGTTGACTTAGCACTTGTGACAAAGTGGCTATGTTACTTGAAAATGATTTGAGATTTGCATGAAAACAACTTTTATTAGTTGTAAACAACTCATTTAAACTAAGCCATTGAGCAACACTATAAGCTTATGTTTGAATTGCTGCATTGGATAGTGAGAACCAAAAATGTATCAAAAAATATGGCAATAAGAAAAATATGCTGCAAGTATTGAAACTATATCTTTATTAATGTAGAAGATTTCTACCATCATATGTCTGGATATACTTGCTTACATTGTCAATCATATGCTTTATCAAACCATTTAATGGTGACTACATTGTATTACTTAAAAATCATATGTTATGAGTAAGTAACATGTAGTGGAGCATGCCACATGACACTACCTTTAACAATTCAGGGAAAGGACAAAGAAACGTTGATAAACCAAGGCAAAAGTTCACTATTGCCAAAATTCATAATGCTTTTTTCTAGAGCCAAATCTTTTGTGAATCTTTGATCTGTAAATTAGAGGTTCATGTTTGATGATGGCATTCAAAACTAGATCACCAAATCAAATTGATTTAGTAGGATCTTCAATTCCATGATCCATGGGTTCTCTAATCCATTTGAAGACTCATTGTTTTTGATACGATGAAGCCATCACATTCACTTGCCTTTGGTATTTTGATGTAAGCACAAGCATCTTTATGTTAGGTTCTAACCTCACTAAGGATATTATCATATTTTGTGTAGTACTACTTTTTTGGCTTTGCAGCTTGCAAACTCCACACCTCTTTCAAATATCAATTCCAATCACATGTTAGCATGTCAAACTCAATTTGTAGTATAATACAAAGCTGAATTATCACGGAGTTTGTTGGCACCCCAATATTGTTGTGTCCCATTTTGCTTTGTTCTTCTCCATGGGTTGTTCCTTTTTGTTTTGGTATCCTGTATTTGGCTATGGCTTATGTTGTTCTATTGGCCGAATACCTTTGTGCCTTTGCATTTTTTCGACTATTTAAGCACCCTTTGTTTCGGTGCAAATTGAATAAGGTGTTTTGTTTGAAGAGTATCAACTATCGGTATAGTGAGGATGTTCTAAAACTTGTTTCAGGAGCCAACAAGGTTATCCTAACCTTGTCAAAACCCTATGGGTCTTTTTTAACCTTTTCATTTTCAAAGTGAAAAGCTTGTAATTATTTGTTGGTAGTTTGTATGAGTTTCAAAACTTGTGTTAGGAGACAACAAGCTTTTTGAAACCTTTGAAAAGAAGAGAGGGGCATGTGTTCTCTTAGTTTTGTCACATGATTGAGATGTTTTTATAACCATCTAAGGTTGTTGAAACGAGTTCGACTTCCAACCTTTTTGATTATGAAGAAATATGATTTTCAAAGTGGGTGTTGGGAAGTGAGGAAGTTTCAAAATCTTTGTTGGCTCCCAACAAGTTTTTTATAAATTTTGAAGAAAGCTATGAGCATAGTGTTTGTCGGAACTTTGTGGTGGTTCCACAACTACCACAAGTTCTTGAAACAGGTTTGTTTGTTGACCGGTTTTGCCGATATATAAAGAGAAGGGATGCACAACGAAGGAAATAACTAAAAATGAAAGCGAGGAAGTGTTTTGGCAGAGGTTGGGGGTGGTTCTAGAGCCACCCTAGGTTGCCAACACAAGTTTGATCGTTGACGCCAAACACCAACATGTAAAGGATGAGGGGCCATGTTTTGGTTGTCAAAGGTCTCAGGTGGTTTATAACCACTCCCAAATGTTGACAAGGTTTTGTTTTCTCACCAAAGGTTTGATATTTAGAGGAGAAAGGGAAGGATATAGTGCATGTTGGCATTGTGGGGTAATTTGAAAACCTTACACAAGTGCCAAGCGTTGTACAAAACCAAAATTTTTGCTTCACTAAGGCATTTTGCTTAATTGAGTCTTAATCTTGTTAAAGTGATGTCAGAAGGTCGTTTTTGGGCTTTTCAAATATGGAGTTGGTGTCAGTGTCATGTCAGTCTGTTACTGAAGAGATTTAAGGAAAATGAAAATCTGAAGGAAAATCATCAAAATTTTCTATCTCTGGAGAAGGGAGCACATTCTCAAATGGGCGCCCTATCTTTTAGGGGTAGATCCTGTTTTTAGGGTTTGTCACCTCCAGCAGACATTTGTCCGGCATCACGTCAGCTTCGCAGTGAGCTATCAAGCTTGTCAAACGGACCTGTTTCGAGCAAGTTATGGAAGATATAGTGCAAAACGAGGCGAAGACGAGAATTAACTAACACTGGAGAAAAGCCGCGAAGCTTGAGGTGCTACCATCTTTTGGGGTGCCAAATGTGGGTTTTGGCTAAAAGCCACTACATGTTTGTCTCATGTTTGTTCAAACTTCGCGACGCGATCCTCGCTAGTAGGTGGATCCGAAGCTTGCCGGGCGCTCCCGAACCTCGAGGCCTAACATGGGGTCGATTTTAGTCAATATCGCAAAGAAAAAGCAAAAGAGCACTTTTTCAAAAGGCGCTTTGAGCTTTTCAAGCCTTTAATGCTTTTGATGATAATGAGCATTCAATGTGTCCGTATTATGTCTGGCCTCGCTGTTCGCCTCCTCAAAATCGAGGGATGACCAGCTCAGGTCGGAATTTTGCAAGTTATTTTGGTCATTCCTCAAAATGGCGAAGTCCGAATGAAAAGAGAAGCCAAAAGGGTGCCCCCGATTTTCATCCCTTAGATGATGTTTTCTTGGGAAATGTGCCTTTGCACTGGCCGTCTTAATGAAGTCACCCGGCATAGCTGAACCCGCGTGGATCCAAATTCCCGAAGTTGATAAATCGGTTAGCAGCGATTTATTTTTCCTTCGCTCGGAGATACGTGATGTCAAAAATTTGACTAAGTTCCAGAAAAGCCGAAGCTTTGAAAGGGCTTTGGATTTTGGAGCCTTCGATGTTAGTTTTATAGTTTGTAGTCTCAAAATATCTTTGATCGGGCCATTAAGCTTTGATCGGCCGCCTACCAATCGAGATGTCAACAACCAAAGGTCGAGGATGAACAGAGGT
>VDFB02073937.1:0-41761 GCA_007258455.2 Sequoia sempervirens | reverse complement strand
TGTGTCAGCAAGTGTGACAAGAGGGAACTCAATATATAGCTAACACTCCCTTGAAGAAATACAAATAGTTGGAGACATTCTTTGTACAATATGCGTAGCATTTTATCCTTAAACTACTTTACTACATTTTTTGAAACAGGACATGGCATGATTGAATCCCTAGACAAACCTTGCACCTACATAGCCTTTAGTTGCCCCCAAAAGAACAAACCCTCTCAAAATGAACCAAAATTCATTCTTAACACTTGTTGGGTGAAACCCTAGCTTGTGGCATTGTAGCAGTGCCAAAATCCATGATTGAGAATGAATCCCTTCCTAAATGGATGCCCAGGATGAAACCCTAGCCTGCACATTGATTGTTGGTTGTTGAGAAAACCCTCTGCATTGATGGTAGGTAGTTGGGCGATTAGAGAGTGTTTCGTCACACTTTGGTGCACAACAACCCTTGTGAAAACATATACTTTATTGTAGGTCCTTTACGAGTGTTAGGTTCCAGGAGGAACCTAGAAACTAGGACCAAGGAGGCTCCACATGGGCATCGAATTTTGAGAGGAACTTCAAATTGAGTACTTGAAATATGAACACTTGAAGACAATTTTAGGGTTTGGTTTCCAGAAGGAACTTGGAACCTGTAGCATAACTGTAGTCGGTGAGTGTTAGGCATGCAAAAGAAATTGAACATGAATCAAAGGGAGGCAGGAGTTGGGTCTCAGTAGGAAATGGGAACTTGGAATTGAGAGGGTTCCAAGCCCTAGGTGAAGTTCGAGGTGCAATGGGTAATGTAGGGATCAAGGATGGAGAGGAAGTTGGAATCAAAGCCTAAGGTTTCAGGTTCTAATTAGGGTTTGAGGTCCACCAGAATGAAGGAACCTTATGTGGGTTGGACTCCATGAGGGTATTGAGAATTGGAACCCGTAGGTTCTATTTTTTAAGTCCCTTCCAAGGTTTGGGGTTTAGAGAAGAAGGGATAAGAACACTATGAGAAGTAGACTTTGGGGAGAAACAAGGAATGGGAACCTAAGGTTCATGGTTCTTGTTAGGGCTTTGTAACAACCACCTCCTAAAAAGAAATTACTAGGATTTATTTACCATGCAATTAATAACTAACATCATAAGCAAAATGAGGTATGAAATCTTTCCTTTCAAAACAAAATATGCAACTACATAACTGAATACACATAGGTATATCACATCATTTGATCATGCTTTTCAAACTGAAAAGAGTAAACATCTTTTTCATTTTTTTTCATTTCAACATATATGATTTCATTTAAATAAAACATAATAATAACATAAAGAAACAAGGTCAGAGATCCCATATTTGGATACTTTCTATCTTCCAAGACTCAGCACGGCGTCTGCAAGAGGGAGAGCATCACTCGAGTGCTTCACCTCCAACCACAGATCAGTGGTCCCTCGCACACCTTCCTAATTGGAAGTGGCCTTGCCCTTAAACAAAGAGTATAGTCAAGAACCCTCTTAGTTTTGCCATCTGAGCTCTGGTGTTGTGCCTTAACTAATACTGTCATACAACTATGGATACCTTCCAACTATGTAAGACAACTCTGATTAGTTAAGCAATTTGGGTCACAGTGAACTGGCAAGTGCATGCAAGAACTACTGCACTCACTTTGGCCAAAGTATTTGAAGCAAGTTCAACCACTGCTTGAGTGGAGTCGTTCTTTCACCCACCTCTACTTGACTTAGAGTACCATATCTAACCTAGGGTTAACTCGAATTGACTATTCGACCCATGAATATTGTGTAAATGTAAACAAATCTTCAATCAAATTGGGAGACTAAGGGACTTATGAAAATTCTAAGTGTAAGAATACTACTCAAACTTCTATGTTCAGATTTTCAATTTCCAGATTTGAATTTCTTATTTTGAATGTGCTGATTGCAGAACATTATTCGATTTCTATGTTTGCATATCAAAGAAGGATCCGCCATAAATAAGAGAGGAGACCCGCCCCTAAGAGGCACGTCTCATAAGAGGACGTGTCTCCACAAGTGGAGACACGTCCACTCATGGGACGTGTCCCTTGGGGCGCGGCTTATGATAAAGTCGTTTATCATTGTTTAGTATAACTCATATATACCCTTCTACAAGGTGGCGGATGAGTAAGTAAATTCCGATTAATGAAATGCAGAATATAACATCATATATATAATTCGAATTTTATATGTATGCTCATAAATTCGATTAAATGTTTTTCCAGAAATATTTCAATATAAATGATAAACTTTGATCAAGTATGAATGACGATGATGCTTACAGCAATCGTCATTCATATCTGACCAAAGCTATCATTCATTAACAAATATCATAAAGATAGTTTTACTCTATTCACTTTGAATTTCTAGTCATAACCGGTGAGTTGGTTTAGTTTTATGCTCTTCAACCCCAAGTTACTCAACTTTAACTACCTGGTCCTGGCAATTGCCACTAGTTTGAAGATTACTAAGCATAAGAGAGTATCTACTCAAAATTAGACCGATGGCAATTCTTTGCCAACAAAAGCAAATAACTTGACCTAATTGGCCACAAAGTAGTATAAAGACATCGTACACGAAATACCCCCCATCTGGGTGGTTTCTACTAATATATATATATATATATATATATAACCCTTGAGGGGTTAACCGTTCAAGACAAAAAGGTAAGGTCTTACTTTTCAAGAAACCATTTCAAATAACAAATCTTTCAATAAGAAGAAAACAAGGAAAAACCATTCCTTAAACCTGGAGGCATCCTCAACAAGAACTAGCACCTAACTATGCTCAAGTCTTTTCTACCACTTCTTACTTCAACTTTCCTAGCTTTGTTATCACTCACCAAGAAATAGTGGTTCGGCATTTGTAATTCTTGAGTTCATTAATGAACTTTATCTACAAAAATTTGCATTCAAAAAGACTTACAAATTGACAAGAAAACAAGGCCATTTCCTCTATGCATAAAGAGAGGTTCACATTAATCAAGTAGCTGATTTCATAATTCTATCACAGAGAAATCTTTTGTAAGAATGGGCTTTTGAATATGAATACACCGAACTAGGTTTAAGGAATCATTACTTTCCAAGAACCCACGAGAATGTACTAACTCAGCATGGTCGATTGAAAGAAACAAATAAAGAATCTTGCTGAGAAAGACTACAGTCATATCTGCCCCATAGCTGGTTTTTAATAAACCATTCTCAATCTTTCATGAACAAGGAAAGAACTTAGAAAGATGAAAGGAAAATTACATGCTTGTACGCTAACTTGGAAGGTATCTAAGAACAATCTTCACGCACAACCTAATGGAGAGTCTCTTATTTCAACTTCCCACTCTTACAACAACAACAGTAATGTAAATGCAGCTGAACTTTCACGCAACTAGTTGTTCTTGCTCATAATAAAACTACAGCAGACTCTTGCTGATCTCTTCTAGAGAAAAAAGAATGAAACTAAACTCAAGATACCCTCCTCATGGGTTGACAAACCCTCTTATACCACCTCAGCACTATCCACTTCTCACTCCCCTTGAAAGCACAGCTTAAAAGAGTAAAATTATTAACAATTAACTGAATTGAATTTCAGTTATCTTGGCAAGATCATAACCAGGGTTCTTGCCTCTTTTTTTATTAACCTCCACCTCACAAAAGAATAATACAGTTACCAAATTTGAAAGATAAATCTGCAAGATGCATATCCCTCCAAAATAGGCCATGACCCCACGATGAAGTAATCAATTCACAAAACAGTTATAAAAAGTGGTTACACAACTATATGCATATGGTAGAAGCCACGGCTTGATGTTTGGATGAATCTTATACAGCAAAACATTTCTGCCTGCCACCTATGTGGCTTTTCCACGTGGCCAAGCATGGCTTAGCCGATGCTAAGACAAGTGTCTTATGTGCTCTTCTAAATGAGTCGAGCTAAAATAAGTTCCACGGCCATTTAGCTGTTTCAAATAATAATAAAGAATATATGTTTAATGTATTTAAAGATAAAACAATAATATTGTTTTCATGCATTGTCGACATTGACAAAAGTCACGTCGTTATACTGGTGTATCCGCCACATAAAATGAATTCATATATAACCAATGAGGTCAACCTTACCATGTTTTCTTGGCTTGTTGATTAATATCAATAACATCAAATAACAACATATATAATATACTGCTTTATATATATATATGGTTATACATATGTATGTGTTATTTCCTTTTATCAAATACACATGTATATATATATATATATATATATATATATGCTTATATGGATGCATATTTACATATGTATGTGAGGATATGCATCGACATATGTACATAAACGTTCACGTAAGTACATATGTCGATGCATATCTTCACATACATATGTAAATATGCATCCATATAAGCATATATATATGTGTGTTTCCTGTGCACACACATATATATACATATTCATTCATATATATATATATATGTGAACAAGAAAAGTCATTAAACCTCAAATTGCCACAACCAAGCATAACGAAAAGAACACGACTCAACAACCTCAGGTTTTACTTACCTTCAAACATGCTACTGACATCCATAGATACTCTTAGGTTTACGAAGTCAAACACTTGACCGATGCTAAGCTCAGATGGCATTGCCAAAGAATTCGTAACTTTACCCTTCTCCTAGGTGATACTCCCCCTCTCTCTGGAGGGTGTTCAGATTGTTCCTTCATTTTCACTCAAGAAACAAACGAGTAGTTAGTCAGAAACCGTTGCATCATGACCATATCATTGCATTTTCATCAACAATTTGTTTAGAAGTAGAATCATCACATTGTATTTCATCATAATCATGTCATCAAATATCCATTAGTAATTCATTTAAATGCAGTAACATAGCATTGCACAAATTCATCATAATATTTAACTTTCAAGATTTCAGTCTCATGTTTCATCATAATAATTACCATAAAAGTGAAAAGTAATTTTAGAAATCTAGGGTCTGGTGGGGAATGAGAGGGGCCATGTATGGCGGGGGTTGGAGGTGGAAGGGGAAATGGAATCAGAACCCATAGGTTCCAAGTTCTAGTTGGGACCCGAAGTTTGGTTGGGATTGAAGAAATGTCTTTGCAAGACTCAGACTTTGGGGGGGGGGGGGGGGGATTGGAGCTTGGAACCTAAGGTTCCGAGTTCTAGTTGTGGCTTGATGTTTGAAAGGAAATTGAAATAAACAATGAAGAAGGGGGAAGCATGAAGTGGGAGGAAACTTGGATTTGGACTCTAAAATTCCAAGCCTAAGGAGAGTCCCCAAGTTCGAAAGGGGGAAAGAAACACATGGAGGGGGCAAAGGAGAACTGAAAGCACCCCACTAAAATATGAACATAATTAATCCATTTAAGATTCCCCACTAAAATATGAACATAATTGATCCATTTAAGATTTATCAGATTAGTTCTAAACAGTGGACTAGCAAAGATTAAGACACAATCATGGAAGGGACTCAAGCAAAAATAATAGTGCAAATTTGAGTCCCAACATGACAGACGTTTGGATTTCAATTGTCTTGACATGTCAACCTGCCCTCCTCCACATCCCTGTCGTCTCTTGTTCTTGGCCTTTGGTTAAGTTTCATGTGATTTGTGGACTTGTAGGGTTTGTTCAGACTTCTTCCATTTCCTTCTTCCTCTTGACCTATGGTCCTTTTCTGCTCCCAATTTTGGCAACCCTTGATACCTTCTTGTTTCCCTTTTATGGGCTTGTAGAGTTCTAATAGACTTCTTCTATTTCCCCTCCATCTCCTCCACTTTTGACTTCTAGGATTTCTTTTGCGTTCTAATGCTTTTGTTGATTTTATTTTTCTGTGCAAAATTCATGCTAACTTGTGGAGTTAGATTTTCCCATTTGGGCATCCTGCCTTGACCTCCAGTGCTACAATGAGATCCTACATTTCTCCCAAAGCGCTTCCTTTACTCAATCCTTTTCTTGTGGAGTACCTTTGGACTTTGGGATGTTCCTACATTTAGTTCCTCGGTCCTTTCCCATATTCCTTTCGTTTGTAGAATCCTGTGGCACTTTTGGACATTTAGACTTCCTCTAGTTCCAACTTCTCCTTCAACTATCGATTTTGCATGTTTTTTCTGCATTCCTTCCAGCTTCCTTTATTGCAGAATTTTTTTGCACTTCCAAACTTCTAGTTTTTCCTCTACTTCTCTCTGCCGCTTCCGCATTCAATTCCCAAAGAATTCGTGATGGCTTAACCTTTCGCTTCCTCTTGTCATGTGGAGTTTCCTTACAACTTGGGATGTTAAAAATTCTACATCCTTTTCTTGCATGTTTTCTCGCATCCTTTACTCACTCATTTTCATCTATTTGTAGAGTTTCAAGGGACTTCTAGACTTCCATTCTCATGTCCAGTCCTAACCACCAATCTCAAGATAAATCCTCACATCTCTCATCTTGACCTCCTCTCTCGTATTGAATTTACACATCTCTCTTAGATTGCCTTGGTCACTTGCTAGATCTTACTATGACACCATCACTGATTGGATTTGACTCTTGCAACTACTCCAAGAGGATTTTAACACCTAAAAATCATTTTCCATCCCAAAGGTGGATGATGAAGAAGTCTAATTCAGGATGAATGCAATGGTTGAGTTATGGCTCCCAATGGTCCTCAAGCTTGTTCGAGATTGTGCATCTCATGGATTTAATTGGATTTTACTAGTATTTATGATCACTAGTTCTATGTTGACTTTTTGCAAGCGATTAGATGACTAAATGAAGTACTATATATACAAGTTTGCTTTCTAGACAACGGTTTAGTCTCTTTTGTATTTCCATGCAATTGCAAGTGCCAAGAATTGTCTAGGTTTTCAACACTTTCAAGTCCAATTGCCTATAGAGCAACACCTTTGGTAAATCACAAGGAGGTCATAAATTTATAATTGATGTCTTTAATTGAATGTGTCTAGGGCCATTTCTAGATCTTTGGGGAACCTTCTATGTGACAAATTGTGACAACATTTTAGCCAAGGGTTTCCTCTTGGTACATTTGTTGGTATGATTGTAAATTGTAATAGAGTTTTGATGAATGTTGCATCATTTTAATTCATAGCAAGATTTGTATTGGTCTTTCCTCTATTGCATATGGATTTTTGTTGTTTGGAGATGTATTATTAATTATGCTCAATTATTTGAGATAATATCTTTGTTGTGTTTATAGGGATAGCTCATATTTTATTGTGATTTCAATGTGTTGTTTCTCTTCGTAAAATTTTACTTTGTAACCCATTGGATTAGGAATTGGTTTTGGAAGTTCATAATTGAACATACTCCCGAAAAAAAAAACTATTTCACTAGTAGTTTAGGAGTAGGTTATAAATTTTATACACCTCATGGTTCAATGATTTATCCAGAGAAGCATCTATAGTGATCCTTAATAGTTCTTATCCCAAGGAATCATGTTTTGCATACTTTCATCTCACATTTGTGCAATGATGTTCACGTTAGTTTAATAGAGGTTTTATGTGTAGTAGGTTAGTTTTTGGTCTAGTGACAACCTTTGGGACCAAGCGTACGTTGAATACTATTGCTGTATTTTTCAGTTTGTCTATCTTTAGTTGTGATTAATTCGGTTGAGGATACCTCTAGGAACACCCTCTTGGGTTTGGTTGAGCCCAAAGTGAAGGAGAGAATATCAACTCTTAGCAATTGGCTTGCAATCGCTCACATTCTATTGATGTTTCAGATAATTCACTTTAGGGTGACATTTCCTTGGCCCTAAGGCGGATTGATTCCTTTAGGAGCATGAGCGGCGATTTTGGGACCTCAATATGTAAATTGTAGATATTTTGGTGGTGTACAAGAGATTGGAGAGAATGCTCCAAAACAATATGAGTAAGAAAATTTGGCAAAGACAAAAACGAAGCCACTAAGTTAGGAGAAACAATCCGAACTAGGTAATAGTGTCGTTCTTTTTGCTAAAACGAAGGATGATTTGAAGCTTCAAACTGTTGAGTAGGTTGTTGGATAAGGAGAAGGTAGCCTAATGATATGGGTTGAACTATGAGATGCCAAGAAGAAGAGGACATCAGCTCCAAGGAGAACTGGATTGCAAATCGTCATTTCATGATCACATGGGTGATTTCAAGTTGGATCAAGGGAGATAACAACCATGTGATGAGGGGAAAAGGACTAAAGAAGATTGCAATTCAGCTCCAAAGAGAGGAGAGCATCCCAAAGGAAGAGTTATAACATAATCACCTCATCAAAGTTGCACAAATAAGCTAAGAACAACTTGTGGAGTGATTCAGTAAGTCCAAAAAGGCAGCTGACAAGGTATGTAAGAGGCAAGATTTCCATTGTTTGCTTCAATTACAAAAAGAGAGGCCATGTAGCTCAAGGATTTTGGTATGCATATCCATGTTTGTTCTGTCAATTGAACAATCATTGTTTGGCAAGTTGTTGGATAAAGAAATCCACCATTGTACCTATTGTGACATGAGTTTCACTAGCATGCAAAGTGTTGGGCACTACATCTGCAACTCCATTGAAAGAATTGCAAACAGCATTTCAAGAAAGAAGAGAAACCTACTAGTGAAGAGGTAGCAAAAGAAGAACCAAAGCCATTGGAGGAAGAAGCCATCAACATGAGTCCTCATCCCTGTTGCAAGAGGGTAATGGTAGGAAGTTCTTGATTAAATCATGATTGAAGTTTTGCAAAGCTTGTTTGCATGCATATGATTGTTGCATATGCTAGTTAAAAAGGGAACTAACTCCATATGAATGAGAAGGAATTTTGTAATTTTACTCTTAGGGTCTGCTTGGAGGAGCCATAAGACTATTTGAGAAACATAAGTATGAGCAGCCCACCAATGAGGTTGTATCATTTTCAGCACTCTCACATGTGTGTGGTGATCATGGATGTTTTCTTCAACTGCTTGTTCAAGTATATGACAAGATAGAAGAAGAAGAACTCTAGTGGAAAGCATACCAAGAAAAAATGAAGTACAAAGGCATAAAAGGAAAGGTGACGAGAAGTTCGTTTCACATTTTCCATGCAAGTTTACATTAAAAAAATGTACCAATGGTAGAATGTTCATTGTTGTGGCATGCATATGGGTATTGTAGAATGGAGGTATATGCCTTGTTTCAAAATTTTAGAAGTTGTATCATGCCTAGGATTGTTTAGGTATGCGCATAACAAGTCATGACAGCTGTAGCAAGTTGTATCATTCAAGTTTGGCTTGTCGCATGCATACAAAAAAAATGTTGCATAAGGGTTTCCAATGCTGCTTTTTGCATTGCATAAGTGGTAAAGGCATATTGGTAGGCATGTTGAAGCACACCCATGTTGTCAAAAGCTATTCATAGCAGTGCAACAAGTTGCACAACAAATGGGTCATTGGAATAGGCAAGAAGAGCACTCATGGTGAGTGGAAGTCTACAAGAATACTGCTGTGTAGGTATGTTGAGTAGCCTACATGTTGATTTGGGTACATTTGTTGCCTTCATGATGCAAAATCTAAGAAAATGCCGGTGCTATGGCATGTTAATGCAACCCTCATTCATTACAACATGTAATTAGTGACTCATTTTAATGGTTGAAGCATAAGACCAAAGATGGAACAGCCTTGTACATGGTAATGCATCTTGCATTTGTTGTTGATGCAAAGTTTGAAAATGTAGGAGACCAATGAAGGGCATCATTTGTTTACTTGGTAATTTGTAAGCAAATTCTTTTGCATTGTTCATTGAAGGAAATTTTTGTAAGCAAGCATCTCAAGTGTGAACTCCACCCTAGTCTACAAACATGGTGCAAAACAATTGCTGAGAGGTAAGGGAACCAAAGGGTGCAGGAGGGTTGGTTTGTATGCGTTAGAAGAATTCCAAAGGTCCAAGAACATATTGGTTAGGGGCAAGTACATATTAGTATGACATACTTTGCAGAAGAAGGGATTGACATTCTAAGAGAGTTGATGGTGATAGGTATCCCAACATGAGAAGATTAAAAGTTTGATTTGTATCTTTTCATTTTTAAAGCTTTTTTGGTACCAAAAGCCTTAATTTGAGGCATGTGATAAATAAATGGATCTAGATCATCATCAAGATCATGTTTGAGTTCAGTAATTGATTGGAATGCTTACTCATAATTTGGCCTCATAAATGCAGTTGTATTGCAGGGGCAAAAACAATACTTTGATGGCATAAACAAATGAATATTTTTACATATTTAGATTCCTCTCGAAAAATATCCACTTTCAAGAAAGCACTTCCTTGTTTTAAGTCTACGTGCAAAAGTAATGGCTTCCAAAAGATGGACACATTGAGCACTAGAATGATGGTTTTTTCTCTATCAATGATAATTTCCAAATTGCTAGTCTAGATGAACTGGTGGTTTTTTTCATATTGAATGTTCAAGGAGAGGAAGTGTTGGGAAGGTGTTTGTTGTCCATATTCTTGTTGTTTGGGCTTCCAATCATAGAGCCCTGAAGATGTCTTATGGTGCATGTTATTTCCTAGATGGTAATGGGAGATGTTTTGAGCCTTTTTTGGCCGTCTTCATTGCTATTGGAGTTGAGAGTGAGCATTCTTGGGAGTTTGGACAAGCCAACTTAATGTGCACAGTGCTAGTTGTGGAATTGTTGTTGACATTAACACTTCTCCACTGAATTGCATAGGTCATATACTGGGTTAGGATGTTATTGACTGTAATTAGCATCTATGAAGGTCTAGCTTATAATGGATCTGAGGAAGCTAGTCTTCCATTATTGGTGTTTGCTCCCAATTTGTGTTTGTCCAGGTTAAATATTCTGTTCTCTTTGATTTGTTAGTGTGATTGAATGTTTGATTGCTTTTTGTTCAATTCTTGCAAGTTCATAAAATGATGTAGATGACATCCATTAAATAGGTTGAAGAAACATCTAAAATTCAGGCATTTTTCGTTATTGTATTCAAAGTCATAACAACACTTTAGAGTAAGGATTTGTTTGTAATGAACTAAGCAATGGACTATCCATTATAGTTTATGGACCAATTATTTCTAGAAATGATGACACAATTTGTTGTAGGGATATGATTATAGAGTTTTCACATGATATTTTGGAGGTATTAGTTTTTAAAACCTTATTGTTTTAAAGACTCTAGAAGAAAATATCAAAGCCATTGGAAAAGTGTGCTCATGCTTGCAGGAGGGAGGTTGAGTTGCTGGATTAGTGAGAGTATTAACATTGACAATGAATAAGGTAGATGCTAAGAATTTTGGATTTTTCCTAGAGTATCTTTATAGGGGTGACAAAGGGTTACTCAATATTTATGGCTTGATGGTGCCTTTTTGAAATCCTCTCTTTACAATGGTGATGATGATCATATGAGAATTTCCAGATCTGCTTGAGCAGAGATGCAAAGAAGCATAAAAATTTATCAATATGAAGATACTAAATATATTCAGTTAATTATTGGTGAACATTGAGCTGTCATCTAAGTGCCTCAGTTGATGGAGGTGTACCCGTATTAGGTCTTGATCATGTTTGTTTGGTTATGAAATTTTAAATTAATTTTCTACATTTTGCATTAAGAGAGATCCAGAGACTAGCCTAAATTGGAGTTGGAATTAGTGTGTTAAAGGGGGTCATGCAAAAATATATAACTAATGCTGCAAGACATTGCTAGTGAAAGTGTTGCTTATATAAGATTTTGAGTGACATATAATAAACTTCATATTAAGTAGGATGTAAGTCATAAATGCCAGCAAGTCATCATGCCAAACTGTAAGACGAAGATTAGGATTTATAACATGTCACAGATGGTCCAACTTACTACAGTCGAGTAGATAAAAGTCCTCTTCTTCCTGGTGGTTGCACATTACTGAATGATGTTTTCCTTCTTTTCCAAATAAAGTTCTTTTTCCTCTGGGCGGGAACTGAACTGGAGCAATGATGAAAGCATACCACGTGCACATGCAAGGTATGACTTTTGTTGCAGAAAAATATTCATTTGAAAACAGGGTCTTTTCTCTATAGCATTATACATTTTAAGAATTTTCTAGTTCTGTTAGTAATTTTGCCGTTTGTTCATGTTTGAATAGAAAAATCATTTACTGTTGGTGGATTACCCTTGCTATGTTAGTTGAGTTTTAATAACCCCTCTTTCTCATGCATGTATTATTGCCATGATAAATTGCCAAACATGCAAGTGATAAAATTAGTTTTCACTGCTATACACTTTTGTATAATTGTACTAATAAGATTCTGAATTGCAGGTTGTGGTTAACTTGCTGAATTTTATTGAACGGGACTCTTCTTTTTCACCACGCATGGATGCAGACATGAATTCTTCTATATCAGGTTCACTGCAAGAGGGTATAAATATAAAACATGCTACTTCGGGTTCACCACAAGAGGGTATAAATATGAAACATGCTATTTCAGGTTCACCGCAAGAGAGTATAAATATGAAACATAGTAATTCAGGTAAGTTTTGAAAACCCACATGCTTGCTTGTTTTTCTTTTCAGTTTATGTAGACTGCATGCAGAAATGGTGAACATGCATGGAAACCCTTTTTGCCACTTTGTTTGATATATATTGTACAGTCTATTTGATCGTTTAGTTCTAATTTTTGACCTCCCTTTGTAACCAGCCTCTATACAGTAATACAAGTCATTTCATTTCATGTTTGTAATTTAGTTTTTTCTTTGGATCTCCTTTTCTTTGCCAAATATATGCAATTTATAGTCTCTTGCATTGTACACTTGGGTATGCCTGAGTTCAGGGAAGCTAACTTTTTGTGTGATAGTACTGTGAAATTGTGAATTGATGCTTTTGGTGGTTTTTAGTAAGCCGGCTGAACATGGGGCCACCATGCGAGGTTGGGGTTGTGCATAGAAATGTCCTTCCGATTTTTCCTTCTTGTTTTGCTTTTAACAGCAGGGCTAAATTTCCTTTTTTGTCTGTGGTATATGTGTGAATGTGCTTTTACATAATACCATTCCCTCTTGTTTCACCAACCATTTTAGCTAGTTTACTCATTCATCACCATGTTTGTTTGGAGTTCCAACTTTCAATTAATATTGTAAATAGTTGAAGTTGATTCTATGGGCGTATGTACTTGCTTTTCACCCTTCCAGAATATTGAGACCTTTAGCATGCTCTTTACCCAATTATGGTTGACTTAAAAGATTTTGTTGAAGTTTATACTCAATATGAGGCTACAAAGTTTTCTGTTATTCAGTTAGTACTGAAAGCTTATGGCCTAGTTAGAATCTTAGTGAGATTTCTACAGAGACCTGGAAAATGATGGCACAATAAATTCCACATCCTAGTTCCCATTGCTTATAATTTGATTCCCTTCCTTCCTTTTCTTTACTGACATATTATCCTTTTAAATACGATAGATATTCTGGGTTACCAATAAATTTATAGACATGTCCAATTGTATTAATTATATGAACTAATTCTGAGCTATTAGACATGTTAAGTCAATGTAATGGTTAAGCATTAAAGAACTCACGATGCTATTAAGTAGCCTAATAATTAATGCTGGTTATTTGACAGAAGTCTTTTACAAGTTACCGCCTGCCTTTGTTCTGGTTGCAAGCAAATCTGACTTATGGGAAAATCAAACTGAACTTTTAGTTGCATGTGGGTTGATCTCCTACCTTCTTAATTGCCTTTAGGTGACTTATTTTTGCGAACTTAGTTACCTTAAGTGTGTAGTATTCACCCCTATTTTTTTTGAGAATATTACCAACTGAAAATGAGCTGCAATGTAATGTCCTTAACACTTTCTGATACCCAATTCCCAAGATGGGCAATGTGAGGGCATATGGTGTTCGGGAACACACAACTAACTAGAATGCAACAACTTGAAAGTAAATGCACTAGGCGGAAAACCGGCCAATCCCACTTCTTCAGCGGAGTGCTAAGCAACTATTAAGAAGAAACATTTCACGTTTATTCAATGGAGTGTCCAATGTAATGAAAACAAGCACCTCATGCTTATTTAGTGGAGTGCAATTACAAAGCTTGCAGTTATTTAGTGGGTAACAAATTCAGTACTCTCCACTTATTCAGTGGAGTAAGTAAATACAACATTCTCCACTTGTTTAGTGGGGTGAATAAATCCAAAATTTTCCGCTTACTCAGTGGGGTGAGTACATACATCAATGAGAAATGACCAAGACCACTGGCGATACTACCATCCAGTGTTTTACAATGATATATTTAAAGCAATACAACTCAGATAACTGCTGCATCACTCCATAATAAGCTAAATAACATGGATAGTCAACGTAATCAAGAACCCAACAAGTAGAATACCTTGGATGATTATAAGGCTGATGTAAGTCTGATACAACTTGAAACTTGCCGGTAACAAGGTCTGATCAGGTTTGATATGACTGTAATCACTCAACAAACACTTCAAAATAGTGATATACTCTTTCCAAACAACAAATCCACTAAAAGGACATTCCTGTTGGAAATGTTGTCATTGATGTCAAAGGTGCATACACATGTTGTCATTGATGTCAAGAAGGTACATAAACAAAGAGTTGTTGTATTTAATGTGAAAGACCGAGATTGTTGGTGAGATTAAACATCATTGATGACAAGAAGGTAGTCATGATTGATGAACAAATGAGAGTATAGGAAATGGTTGTCAGCATAGCAATATCATTGAATGCAAGATTGTTTTGAAGGTGCAAGTCAAAAGTCTACAGCATTAAGCCTTCAAGAATGTGAGCCCTCAAAGAATTCAAAACATAATGGAGAACAACAAATTTATTAGTGCTCACAGCAAAGAAGAGATCGATGGTTGATCTTCAGATTGATGGCTTTAACTCAGATTCTGGGAATAATTGACATTCAGACTTAGTGACAAATTTGTGGTCTCTCAGATTTGATAAGTTCATTTCAGTTAGAAGTATATCAGTTTGAATTATTAAAGAGAAGCATTCAAAGGCATACGAATGGAAGAAGACTTGAGAATGTAATTTTGATCAAAGAAGAAAGACTGTTGTTATGTTTTGATACTAGGTAAATAACAGAATCAAGATATCTACAGGAGGATCTGCTAATAACTCAAGCTTTCAACTTTTGTCATCATATAAAACGATTTAAGAAAGGATGTGATTTATTAAGACAAAACGATGAAGATTGTGGAAGTTGAATAATAATATTTTTTGCGCTAGTTGCATTGGACAAAATTCGTATATATGAGGGAATCTTCAAATCGAATCTGATTGGTGACTTGTTATGATTAACAAATGTAATGAAGCATTAAACAAATTAAAGACGTGAGCAGATGCAAGCCTTAAAGGTTGGGAATCTTGAAAGAACGCGTTATTAAATGGACGTGTGTCTAATGGAGTATTTCGAATGAAGGTACTTTATGGAAAGACGTATTTCTTTTGGTGAAGGACGTCCTTCTGGAACAGTTGCGAATGAAGTGGTGTTTTCTAATCAAGCACGATTAATGAAGCTTCAGAATTATGGAAAGGCATGCACAAAAAGACGCGTTCTTTTGGAGAAGAAAGATAACGACTTTCAGAGGCAATGAGTTAGTCATTAACTAAAAGCAATTCTTGAATAGACACAGTTCTAGGAAAGAAAAACAATTAATTTTCTTGAAGACAGAGGTATGGCTTAAGAAAGAGAAACGACTATTAATCAAGAAGATATGCCGTCTTCTCCTAAACGTCTTTTATGATAATTAAAGATCAATCTACTTTATGAAAAGTCAAGAAGTTAATTAAAGGAAATTCAATTCAGCAAAAAGACATATCAAGAAGGGTGTGACTGAAGAATGAAAAGACACGAGTCATGATTATCAATTGTTGCAACTCTTGAGCAATTTATATATTTGTCATCCCATTCAAGGCTGTAGGTATGGTTTTGGTGTGTGAGCAATGAAACATCATTCGATTTAATACAAACCAGAACAGGAGAGTGGCGTGTGGAATAACAGTTATATTATAAAAACACGAATTTGTGTTGTGTGCAAGTGAAATAAAAGCTATATCTTTTGAACTCCAACAAGTAAATTGAATGAAGATTTTTAGAATATAGAGAGATTGTAAAAGTGTTGGGGTGAGGACCTTATTGAATATCATATATGATTGATAAAGAAAGCAACCAGATTTTGTATGATGGATTATTGAATAAAAGGCTGATATAATAAAGAGAATCTGAGCAAATAAAGAGATATAAAAGGGTGTAAGAAATATACAAATATAAAAGACATTTTGAGAAAGTGTTGAAATAGGAGTAATTAGAAACAAGCATAGAAAATATAAAGGAGGTTTCATGCAAGATTAAAAAAGGACTTTGGAGCATATTGAAGTAGATGCAAATCAGGATCATAAGCAGATTTGTGAAGAAAAGTTCATAGAGACTCGAAGAAGTTTATGTGCAGTTTGAAGAAGAATATAAGTGACAGATTTGCATGTGAGAAAAGAGTGAATTCATCATACAGTGATTTATGTGAACATCATTCGTGAAAGATAAATTCAAGAAGAAAAAGATTGTAAAGTCCATCATTCGTTGAGGAAGCAACAGTAAAGGTGGAACACTATTCATTCTAATTATAATCTTAGCTAAGTTGATGCTTGGCAAGTAGGGGTTGGTGCACCTTGTAGGTTGGTGCCTACTAAATCAGCATTAGGGGTTGAAGCTCCTTGTAGGTTGGTGCCTACTAAATCAGGATTAGGGGCTGGTGCTCTTTGTAGGTTGGTGCCTACTAAACTACTTATTTGGTGATTCAAGTAGGTTGGTGCCTACATTCATTATAAAAGTTTATATAATTCATAAAGTACATTGTTTGTACCGTGGTTTTCTCCCGTAAGGGTTTCCACGTAAAATCTTGGTGTCAACTTGTTCAGATTGAGATATTCTTGTATAGTTGATTTGTATTAAAGTTGATAAGAGTTGAGAGGAAAAAAGTTAGTTGATATACTGATTCACCCCCCCCCTCTCAGTATATCTTTGTGCTCTTCAATTCCCAATGGCGATCTGCGATGAATAATCACACCCAGCAGCAATAACAACTACCGAAAATGTCTGATGTGCCTCAGACCAGCACTAAAAGCACACTGAGAACCACTCTGATTGCTGATGAAACAACCCAAATCTGTAACAACTACTGTAGAAACACTTTAAACCATGGTTGAAAAACGCGCCAAAAAAGTGCAGAAAATGCGAGTAATCGCGAGCTACAATAGACTGCGAGTTAATCGCGTAAAAACTCGGCTCCAATTTTTTCTGCAACTCACTGCGCGTTAAAACCTTTAAATCGCCTCAAATCCTTAAAAGCGTGTGTGTTAAACCAGAAAAACTCAGCAAAAAAATTAGGTCAAATGAATAAAAGGTTGGGTTGACTTTTCAAGACGCCATATCACGGACTTCTTATTTCATGCGATGAAAAAAGTTGGTATCATGTGATTTTTCCCTGCTCTCAGCTCTCACGCGACTGGCATCTGGGTTCCGGGTAAGTTCAAATTTTAAAACACGATTTTTTCTTGCATTCAAACTTTCTTCCACGCGAATTTTTACCTGCATTTTTCCTACACCCTGCCGTGACCGGCTTCCATGCGATTTGGGTAAAAAATTCATTGTTTTGCATTTAATTTTTATAATGTATTGCAATAATTTATCTATGTAATATGTATTTAAAAGTTTAAATTTCATAACCAAATAGTAAATTATATTAACTGCAATAATAATATTATAGTTAATAGTTAATAATGTATAATTTATTAATTATTATATAAGTCTTTATAATTTATTAATTATTACACAATATTACTATTAACTATTATAATTTATAATTTATTAATTATTATAACGATAGAAGCATAAATTGGCAAAAAATCGGCAAAATCGCAATTTTGAAAAAATCTGGGAGGTTGCTGATTTTTTCCCTGCAAAAATCCCGATTTTTTCAGCAGTCAACGCCTGTCAAAAAATTGTTGAAAATCGTCAAAAAATCGGGATTTTTCGACCAAAAAATCTGCAAAAAATCTTGAAAAAAATCGCGCGCAAAAAAAACCCTAAAAAAAGACGCATTTTTGCTTTTAAATATGACGTTTTCTCCTTTTTTGAGTGTGAGTCGAGGGTTTCTCATGTCCGCGAAAACGTCTGAAGGCAGCTGCAGGTTTTTCAATTGCGAATCAACTCAAAAAAAGCGTGTTTTTCATTGATGCGAATTTCTGAAGCAATTTTTTTCTGTTCGCGTTTTGCTGGGCGTGTTTTGCTTGTTTCTCAACGTTGCTTATTTTTCTACATTCCTTTATATTTTTTTTCAAATCCGATTTTTTCCCGATTTTTTCACAATTTTTCAAAAGATCCTGATTTTTTGGTTTGCCGATTTTTTCCCCAAACGATTTATGCTGCTATGATTATAACAATAGTTAAAACTTAGTACTGTATAATTTATGAATTATTATATAACAAAAGTCTTTGTTATGTAATAATTAATAAATTATACAGGATTAACTATTAACTATAAAATTATTATTGCACTTAATATAAACTTAAAATAGAAAATTATAAATTATTGTAATGTATTTAATATTTATAATTATATATAAAAATTAAAATTATATGTTCATATAAAGTTATAGTAATATATATTATTTTAAGATTATAATTTCACTTTTAATTTTTTACAAAACTATAATAGACTATATTTAATATTTATAATATTATATGATCCCAAGATCTGCATCCTTCAGTCACATTCACACCATTACTCCAATAAGAAATAGAAATTAATATAATTTCTTCTGCTCTTTCATTGCCATCTTTGACAAGTATTTCAAGTTTCAACAACTCTAACCCATCTCTCATATGTGTGTATTTGAAGAATATTTTAAAAAATTGTGTATTTTCAAATGCTTGATAAATGTGCCGGGTTATTGCCGAGTTTTTCCCTGAGTTTTTGCCAAGTCCTGAGTTTTCAAAAATTTTGGGCTTGCTGAGTCCGAGTTTTTCAACTATGCTTTAAACCACTCCAAACCTCATCATTTATAATCGAACATTTTGGAAATAAAACTATATCAAGCTGATAATGAAAATTAGAGATTCACAAGACTGTTACACGCTGGAACAGCAGCGACAACACTACCCACAAACACCTTAATCACCCAAAGCATCAAAGTCTCGCCACCATATGTCTTTGGCATAGCATTTTTAGGTGCCCCTAAACAATGATAAAACTCTTCTAAAACTGAGGTGTTTGGATATATAGCTCACACGCCCTTGTTTTGGCATGGGACGATCCTTAATGATGTGGTACATTTCCCTAAGTCACCACTTATCTTCATAATCAGTAAAGGAAAGCAAATTTTCAGGGAGCTTGTCGAATTCATGGAAATTAAGGGTAAATCTTATGTAAATCAGACCTCTGCAACAACAACATTAAACAAATACATTCATAATATGGTATGGCCAGCATATAGATATGGTGCGGCTAGCATAGAACCCTCACAATCCTCCACAAATCACTCCAAAACTGTAAGATTTTTTTTGCAGGCGCAACTGTGACTTCTATATGAAACCACCAAGACCAACTAGGGGGGTTTTCGTCCCCGAAACCAGTAATTTTGAGAGGGTTTTTCGTCCCCAAGAAATTTGAAGAACACAAGTTCTCTCCATATGTAAAAGCATAACATATCATGGCTAACCCTCCAAATGAGGTCACAACTTTCTTTTATAACTTTTCCAGAGGGAAATAATAATAAAAATATAATAATTTCTTTTTCCCTCACAAAGACCTTTTTGCAGATTAAAATAATAATTTTCATGTGCAAAAAACCCCCAAGTCTAGGCGTCCAAAATGAAACACAACTTAACACCTTTTTAACGAGTACATGAGACAACTTAAGTGAATAATTATTTAATAACCTAATAATTTACCTAAGTTGCATAAAGTATCAAAATGATATAATTATGCAATTTTAACCATGCCAAAGTGATTTCGAGGTCTTGGGATGATAAACATAAGCAACTAGGTGACTTTCTAAAAATAACAGACTTCAGCAAAAAGTTCGGAGACCTCCAAAAAGACCGGAAATCAATTTTGAATGCATCAACAGTGTCCATGCTACCAAATGAACTCACTGCCATGATCAACAACTTCGTTAAATTTGTTAGTTTTTATGATCAGATTAGATAGACAGAAATTAATTCAAAATCAAACACAAAACACAGCAGATACCCTGGGAAAACCCTCCTCTTGAGGGAGAAAAACCCAGCAACAATATATCACTTATATATTGAATATAACAAAGAATGTCTCCTTTACAAGGGGCCGATTGGAAGGCCAATAATAAGCATCACAACTTGATGCAAACACAGAAACAATATGATGCAATCTACCGATGAAATCTCAGCCTCTAACAATGTCAAACTGCCTTGAAGAAGAACTCGCACTTGCAAGGATGAATGTATAACCAAATGAATATGTTTCTCCTTGTAATCGATCTGCTGCTACAGGAAGATGATCTGCTGTTACAGAATAATGGTCTGCTGCTCAGACCTGAACTTCTCCTAAGTGCGAATTATCATAAAATAAACTTGATGCACTACAACTGAATGGATGATGGAACAATGAAAATACATTGAATATAAATACAAGTGGAAGGGAAAGGACGCATCCCTTGATCCTTTATGTTGGCCTCCAACAAAGAGATATAACTTCAAGTAATCGCGTCTTTTCATGAGGTCGGCCATGCATCATAACAATTATTATTTTTCTCTTAATGAAATCACATTCATTAAAGTATATGAAGTCGGCCAAGGAGAGATCGCACCACTTCATTAAATCATGCCTTCAAAAGTCGTGCCATTTCAAGAAATATAATCTCGCAATTCAAATAGCCGTTAAGGCTATCATTTGAATTGCCTTAAGGAGACGAAGAGCGCTGGAAGTAGCAGCCCGACGCTGCACTATAACATCAACAAAATTGATCCTATGCTCTCCAAACTTTGGAGTTCTCCCTTACCAATTAGCCTATAGGAAAACTCAGAAAATAGGCTAATTGTCCACAAATTGATTTTGCTTAAAATGGGGACATTATAGTCTTTCCTTCCCAGAATTGCTTGGCATTAAGCAATTGCGAGCCTCAAGCAATTGTTTATTGATTATTCCTAGATAATCAATCTGGGAGGTTTGCGAATCCTTTTGTTTTATGTACTATGTTGCAACACTTTTTCAATTAAAACCTCCTTCACTGTTCTTGCTAAAAGAACAATTTTTTGCATGAATTCAACAAGCTCCCTAAAAATTTGCTTTCCTTTACTATGTTTCTGTTGCACCATTCTGATTAATTCTAGAAAGTTAATGCTAATCTTCTCAATTTTAAATTTTTGATCTCCAACATGGCAGTCTCAATTCTGCGGTGGTTTGCTGTCCAGACCACAAATACAAGCTGAAGATAAGAAATGACAATTGTTTGGTGCTTGAATTCCTACCCAATACAAAACTTTGTTAGTTGAAATATCCATTGTCTTCAATTGAAACCATAAACTAACCTTTTTCATTGATCGAGTGGTCTCAAAATGCACTATCTTGCAGCTGTTCAAGTTTGAAATCAACAATTTATAATGTGATTTTCTCAAAATCACCACATTGAAAAAGGAACAACTGCTGCAAAACTGAAATCTTCTAGAAAGAATAAGAAATTTGAACATTCTATCAACTAGATATACCTCCCTGAGAATCACCAATTAAGCAATGCTCCATTTCTTTATTAAAATTTCTCTCCAATCTTGTTAGTTATATTGCATCATAATAATTATCCAACATGGCAGTCTCAATTGAATTTTAAATTTTTGATCTCCAACATGGCAGTCTCAATTCTGCGGTGGTTTGCTGTCCAGACCACAAATACAAGCTGAAGATAAGAAATGACAATTGTTTAGTGCTTGAATTCCTACCCAATACAAAACTTTGTTAGTTGAAATATCCATCGTCTTCAATTGAAACCATAAACTAACCTTTTCCATTGATCGAGTGGTCTCAAAATGCACTATCTTGCAGCTGTTCAAGTTTGAAATCAACAATTTATAATGTGATTTTCTCAAAATCACCACATTGAAAAAGGAACAACTGCTGCAAAACTGAAATCGTTTAGAAAGAATTAAGAAATTTGAACATTCTATCAACTAGATATACCTCCCTGAGAATCACCAATTAAGCAATGCTCCATTTCTTTATTAAAATTTCTCTCCAATCTTGTTAGTTATATTGCATCATAAGAATTATTTATTAGGTTTGTTATAGTTTGTTAATAGGTTGATATAATAGTGGGACGAATGTATTGTTTGTATTGAGTTGTTAATACAACTCAATATATTTAGGGAGGTAGTTTATGAAGTTTCCTATAAAATAGGATATGAGAATCCTATAAATATGTAAAATGATTTAATGAGTATGTGAGGAATAAAACAATTAATATTGTTATGTATAAAGTTCTTCTATTTCGCTTCTTTGACTTTGCCCATATTTCTTTCTTGGTATCAGAGCTGGGCATCCAAAAATTTCTTCATTATCTGTTCAGTAAATCACAATATCTCTCTTGATATTGAATGAAAAATAAAAATTATTTCAAGATATTTTTATAACAATAATATAATTTTCTTTAGTTGTCTAAATTAGCAAGAAGGGTGTGAAGATTTCTGGCCTGGAAAGACCATGAGATGTTGTATTTGTCAGAAGTAATTTGAATGGTTGAGATCGTAATTGCCATATTGAGCATTGGAGAAAGCGATCTGAAGGAAGGAGATCTCATGCTGTTGTGCAAACAATGTCTACATTAAGCATAGAAGTCACCAAGGTTTGTTTTTAGATCTTCATGTGTTTTGATTACTCTTGCTAGAATTTTCAATAGTGATTGGTGAATGATTGAGAATACCATGAGAGGTTGTTTGATCATTACAACAATCCACACATTGTGGTCTTGACAGAATCATAGTAGAAATGTCCAATGCTAGTCTAGTGGAGTATAGATTTACTAGCAATCCGTGCTTCTCCATCAACACATAGGTGTCAAATTTTGTTTTATTTAGTTTTTAAAATCTGTCTTAGATTTATTGTCTAATGACAGTTTTTCAATTGATGTCAAATTGTTATTATAAATATTATATTTTGTCAAATTTAATGTGCATTATCGGTGGAAACCAACACCTTAACATTGTTTTGATTAAGGGGGAGTTAGATACTTTCAATATGGAGAAAAATAGCACATTGATTGAGAAATTTGAAGGTTTAGAGTTCCACACATGGAAAATCAAGTTATAGTTGATCCTTATTGAAAAGGATCTATGGGATGTGGTAAGTGGAGCAACAACAAGGCCAATTGATGCTGATAGAAGTACAAAATGGACTGCAAAGGATCGAAGATCAATAGCTTTGATTGGTCTTGTACTTTTAGATGCATATCTCCACCATATTAACTTATCAAAGGCCTCAAAAGAAGTGTGGTATGATTTGAATGCTTTGTTTGTATCACAAGCATAAAGTGCAAAATTGGGTGTAAAGAAAAAATTGTTCGGGCTGAAAATGATGGAAGGTGACAATATTGTTCAACATATTAGTAAGTTTTGTTCCCTAATGAATAAACTAGCTGGGATAAAAGCTAAAGTAGATGATGATGATGCAAAAGCTATCTTGTTAAATAGCATGCCTCCTAGCTATGGTGATATTGTGTTCACATTGAACAAAGTAGATGCTACCCTAGAAGATATAATATCTACTTTAATTGATGAAGGAGCTAAGAAAATTCACTCAACTATAGAAGAAACTGCAATGTTTGGAAAAAACAAGCATAAGCATTCCTCCAAATCTAGTTCTTCTACATCAAAGGGAAATTGGTTTTTCAAGGATAGAATTTTGTGTTACTATTGCAAGAAAAAGGGACACATTATTATGAATTGCATTCAGCGTGCCAAGGATCTCCTCGATGGAAAGCTAAATATAGATAAAGCATTGGCTACCAACAATGATGAAGAACGTCTTTTTGAAAAAGCTACTGAAGACACAAGAACAGTGAGGAGGAATATATTTTCTAAATCAAATCAAAAATTTGTATTTGTGATTGGATGTGTTTGTTCCCAATCACAATTGTTGGTTGTTTGTGAATGGATGTGTTTGTCCCCATTCGATAGATGTTGTATGTGATGGGAAGTGTTTTTCCCCAGTCACATTTTTGTTGAGTAATTATGATTGGATGTGTTTGTCCCCAATCATAATTGTTGTGAGTAGATGTGTGTGTTCATAACTAATGTTGGATAGATGTGTTTGTCCCTATCCAAACTTGTTGTAAGACCTTGGATAGATGTGTTAGTCCCTATCCATGGTTCCATGGATAGATGTGTTTGTCCCTATCCTCGGATAAAAGTATAATGAGCATAGTGAGGTGAGTTGCACTATTGCTTGTCATGAGTAGAAGTTTATGTCCCTACTCTTACCTTATGATGAAATATTGAATGTGGTCATCAAGAATTATTGGTCCTTTTATCTCCATTTAGAGAATGATACAATATGGGGGTGTGTTAGGAATATTGCATCATAATAATTACTTATTAGGTTTGTTATAGTTTGTTAAATAGGCTGATGTGATAGTGGTACAAATGTATTGTTTATATTGAGTTGCTAAAAAAACTCCATATATTTAGGGAGGTTGGTTTTGAAGTTTCCTATAAAATATGATATGAGAATCCTATAAATATGTAATATGATTGAATAAATATTGTGAGGAATAAAACAAGTAATATTGTTGTTTATAAAGTTTTTCTATTTCACTTCTCTGACTTTGCCCATATTTCTTTCAAATCCACTTGTAAGTATGCAAATGAAATCATATGTTGGCTGATTGAAAAGAAGACATCAACATTAATTCTAATTTTTCTATCCATAACCCTCCTTGAGTCATTTTTTTCATCATCCATAACCTTAACAATAAATTGCCATAACGCCTGAAAGTACTTAAATTTAACTTCTTGGTGGCTGGACTGTATAAAAACATCAGCATTAAAGAAGTATTTCTGACTTGTAGATCTCTGTACAACCACCTCTTTGTCACTACCAATCTCCAACACCTTCAGCTGATGTTCTCTTGTATGAAAACTAAATACTAAGACAACATTATCATGTTTTTTTGTCCTCAATCTGATAATCATAAAGACTTTTTAAAGATAATTAAAGTCTCAACACAATTCCATATCCCACAATAATCATGGTGTTTCCTTTTACTTGACAAACCAAACTCGTTAAGTTTGAACACCATGCAAGGTTGATACGATATAGAACAAACCCCATCATGAAAGTATGCCTTGGTTATTTTCAAAACACTGTATACCTTGATTTCATACCATAAGTCAACCAAAGGAGATGTCTTTCAGACGATAAAGTTTTCGTGTACCATAACATCCCATGGGGCAACCTCTTTTACCTCGTCAATTCTTTCTTCTTTATTAGGTGGTCATCCAAGAGGATTACCAACAAGAATTTTATTGTGCTTGATCACATGATTTTGCACATTAGGATTAGATCTTTGGTCTACATTCAAAGCTTCATGTGAATCAAGAAATTGATCATGGGGGAAATCCCTTTTCTTCTGCATGATGTCAAACAATCTTTGGTGGTCCCTTAACCGAACCACTGGGCACCACCTCATGACTAAAAACCACGCCTAGATACCATATTCTGTTATTGTCACCATCTATGTTACAAGAATTAGGAAGTGTCTCAATATCCATCATAAAGAGTGGATTATCAAAAGATGACTTTGCATCCAGCTCAAAAAGTGGGTTATCAACAAGCTAAAAATTATTTGTAGCCTCTTGCTCAACCCAATCTTCCAGTTGATCCAAACCTATGCATGCAACTTTTGATTTATGTGGAAAATGTTCTAAATCAAAATCCTCATAAAGGCTATCAAGCTCTTGAATTACTTGACTGATTTCTTTTGCCTTTCCTCTTTCTCATGCTTCTTGAATGGCTCTACAACATCAAGCTGATTTTTTGCTTCTAGAAGTGTCATTTGAACACTTTCTAAAGAATGCTTTGTTGATTTAAAGCTCAAAGATGAGCTCGCCAACTTCCTTCTCTTTTCTTTTCAATGCATCTAGGGTCTCTTTTGCAAACTTGATGATATAATCCTTGTCTCACAACAATTGTAGGTAATCTGGTTTCATTGTTTCCAAAGTGTCTTTGATTGTTTGTAAATCAACAAGGATAGATCCTCCTTCAATGCCTTTCTGTCTCTTCTCAACTTGGGCTTTCCAAATGAGAACTTCCACGAATTTGTGTGTTTGATCAACTTTTGTCAAGACTTGTACTACTTTCTCTTCTGTGACCGAAAATTGATTCCTCAATATTCGCAATT
Source organism: Sequoia sempervirens (assembly GCA_007258455.2). Taxonomy (NCBI): domain Eukaryota; kingdom Viridiplantae; phylum Streptophyta; class Pinopsida; order Cupressales; family Cupressaceae; genus Sequoia; species Sequoia sempervirens. The sequence goes on along the minus strand of VDFB02073937.1, from coordinate 15,403 downwards.
TTCTAGGCCTTTGATCACAATCAGCAAAGTAACTTTGTTCATCACACAATAAAGATTCATGTGTCTCTTTTTCAATTTTTGAGTAGGCTTCACTTTCTTTTGGATCATCTTGGAGCGACTTCTCACTAGATTTCGTTTGAGAATCAATCTTGAACACTTCCTGTAGGGGAAATTCCCACTCGAATTCTGAGTTGTCATTACTAGAGTGATGTATGTGCTCATCACTAGTTGCTGTTCTGGATTTTTCAGCTAGCTCAACTTCATCATTAATAGCAGCAAAATTTTCAATAGATTCATTTTGGGGCTTCACTCCACATGCGTCTTGAAATGTGACATTTTCTATTACACAAGAGAGCCCTCAATATTCATTCTATCCACATTTAGGCTACTTCAGAAATTTCTGTTGTGAACTTCTCATCCTCTTCCTCATGCTCCATTGGTCATATATTCAACTTTTCTTCACATTGGTTGACAACCATGTCAACTAACACATTTGCAACTGATAAATAATCTCTCCTTCCTCATCTTAGCCAATAAAACTGATAAGGGTGGATGAGGTATGCCATCACTCTCATTGATCATCAAAGATGTGATTTTCTGCATGGCTGTTAGAACATTCTTAGCATGAACATTTCTGATAACAAAAAATAAATAGTTGAACATTTGGAACTAAGTTGCCAAATTGGGTACGTGGGTACGGTATGGTGGTACAACAAAAAAAATTGGGGGTTGGGTAAATTTGGGTATGTCCGTACAAAAATCATATAAAAATCATAGATATATACATATTTGCAACCTAAAAAGTAAAAACAAAAATTAAATTTAGAATACCACATAATAACATATCATGCATATGCTAAACAAAACTTAAAACTACCATAAATATTACAAATTTGAAATACAATTATACTAATTTAACTTAGAATTTGTTCTATCATTTGTATATGTTTCCATAAAGGTGAATTTGGGTTGATTTTGAAGGTGGATCGAAAAATAGAATTAGTAGTGGTTGTCATTATGCTATTTACAAGAAGTTCAGAAACAATTATCAAACAATAAATGTTAAATATTTAAATAAATAAATTGATATACTATTTTGATTTTAAATTTTTTTATTTAAATTAACATTTATTATAATAATATATTATAATATTATTTATTATTTAAAAATTTAAATTAAAATAAAAAAATATATAATTATAATATAAAATATATTAATATAATTTTTTAATAACATAATTAATAATATTATAGTTTAACTTTACTATATACGATATTTAAATATTATAATTTATTATTAAAAATAAAATTTCAATTAATAAATTAATAATTAATTAACATTTACTAATTTACATCTATTATAATAAATTTTAAAATTGAAGTTTAAACTGCACAATATTAAAATAATAAATAATAAATACAAATTAAGTTATTTTATTATATATTTTAATATTTAATATATATTATGAATTAATAATTTTTTATCTAATATTTTTAAATACGTGTACATTGTATATTATATAATACTAATTATATTATTATGTTAACAAATTAATAATAATACATATATTATAGGTTTAAATTATAATTTATAAATTATAAAATTATAATATAATAATAAATTTTTTACGTTTTATAAAAAATAAAAATGTAAATCATATAAATTTAGAACATATAAATTTAAAGGTTAAAGTTTTAAATTTTTACTTTGTAAACAACCAAAAAAAATTAGAACAATGAAAAATAAGCAATGAAAAATGGGTCAATGAGTTTGACTCGAAACTACATGGTTGAATCCTGATAGCAATATCATAATTTGACACGCTGTGGAAAAATGCCTCCTACTTATCAATGAAAAACGTGTCGAACCGTGTCTTTCCTGCAGAGTTGTGCCTCAAATTGCTCGCAACCACATCGTCTGCAAAACTCGTCGTCTAAAGTTCTGAACTCGTCGACCAAATGAAATCGCCTCTACAAATAGCCTCATGAAAACTTTGCATCGTGTTTTCTCACAGAGAAAAACAAACGAAAATGGCGAGTTAGGGTTTCTGTGTTTTGTTTTTTCATACGAAAAAGTTTATGAACCCTAAGCCATACGCCTTAGAATTGCTACAAAAACGGTACACCACTGTTGGAAATGCTCAGAATCGTTAAATTGCAGACCGAAACGTTTCTGCCTCTTAAATTGTGAATCCTGTCGGATTCCACAAATTCCGGGCAATACCCGATTTCAAAACGTCCCCTACTTGTAATCGGCAAGAAAAATTGACGATTCGGTAACCTAGATTTGGAATATTAGATCATCACAATCAAGATCAAGCATCACCACACAAGCTCTAATCTTTGCAACAGTTTCTAGAATTCTTACTCTCTTTGGCAAAAGAAGGATGTCTAGTATCATCCAAACCATGGAAACTCTCTACAATCAACTGAAATGCCTCCTTCATTATGTCATCATCATACAGGACTTCAGGAGCTGAAATTCTTGTAAGTTCACTAATGCAAGAAATGACTGCAATTTTTCTTCATTTTGGTGTCTCATAAACTTGAGTTTAACCAAAGAATTCACAGTAGAGATCATGGAAATTTGCATCTCCTAAGAATCAAGCTGATTTATAATTGATAAACAACTCTCCATTGTATCCAAAATGCAAAGTAATTCATCATTTGATTGAGGTAGGTGTTCATGTCTCTTACCTGCATTAAAAAGATTCTTTCCCAATTCTAAAGCCATGATTCACATGAAAGTGGAATCAAAGCTAATATATGAAACTACTGAAAAGATTTGTAGTTACTGAGTACTATCAGACAACTTCTGAAATTGAAGAATAACAACTGTCATTCAACGAATGCAAGTTCTTTCACTTGGATGCATATAAAATGTTTTTTGCATTAATTGTTAGCTTTCAAACTGACATGCAAGTGTTGATCACAAACATGCAATTACTGAAACAATGTTATGCAATTGAAGAATTTGCAATAAGAGTTAGCTTCCCAACATTCTAACAAGATCACCAACTTTGATACCATTGTAGTATTCACCTCTATTTTTTTTTGAAAATAATACCAACTGAAAATGAGCTGCAATGCAATGTCCTTATCACTTTTTGATCACCTAGTTCGTGAGATGGGAAAGTTGAGAGCATATGATGTTCAAGACTACACTACTAACTAGAATGCAACAACTTGAAAGTAAATACACTAGGCGGAAAACCGACCAATCCCACTTCTTCAATGGAGTGCTAAGCAATTGGTAAGAAGGAACACTTCACACTTATTAAGTGGAGTGTACAATACAATGAAAACAAACACCTCATGCCTATTCAACGGAGTGTACAATACAATGAAAACAAACACCTCATGCATATTCTGGTGTGATTACAAAGCTTCCACTTATTCAATGGGTAACAAATTCAACACTCTCCACTGTTTCAGTGGGGTAAGTAAATAACATTCTCCACTTGTTTAGTGGGGTGAGTAAATCCAATGTTCTCCACTTATTTAGTGGGGTGAGTACATACATCAATGAGAAATGACCAAGACCATTGGTGGTACTACCATCCAGTATTGTACAATGATATATTTAAAGCAATATAACTCATAACTGCTACATCGCTCCATAATACACTGAATAACATGGATAATAACGTATATAGAAATTTAACAAGTAGAATACCTTAGATGGATGATAATAAGGTTGATGTAAGTCTGCTACAACTTAAACCTTGATGGTAACAGGGTTTGATCAGGTTTGATATGACTGCAATCACTCAAAAAACACTCCAAAATACTGATATACTCCTTCCAAACAATAAACCCACTAAAAGGACATTCCCAACAGCGATACTGTGATGAATAATCAAACCCAGCTGCAATAACAACTACCAAACATGTCGGATATGCCTCAGACCAGCATTGAAAGCAAATTAAAAACCACTCCGATTGCTGATGAAACAACCCAAATCTGAACAACTACTGTGGAAACACTTTAAACCACTCGAAACCTCATCAAACATAATCAAACATTTTGGAAATAAAACTGTATCAAACTGATAATGAAAATTAGACATTCACAAGACTGTTACAAGCTAGAACATCAGCTACAACACTACCCACAAACACCCTAATCACCCAAAGCATCAAAGTCTCGCCACCATATGTCTTTGGCATGAAAGAGCATTGCTAGGCACCCCTAAACAGTGATAAAACTCTTCTAAAACTGAGATGTTTGGATTTCTAGCTCACATGCCCTTGATTTGGCATGGTATGACCCTCAATGATGTGGTACATTTTCCTAAGTCACCACTTATGTTCATAATCAGTTCGGTCAGCATCCTATCTATTGTATGGTTGGAAATTAAGGGTAATTCTGATGTAAATCAGACCTCTGCAACAACAACATAACAAATACATTCATAATATGGTTTGACCAACATATAGATACAGTGCGGCTAGCATAACACCCTCACAATCCTCCACAAATCACTCCAAACCATCTAAAAAGTCATGAAAGTGATACCAAAATAATTAACATCATTAAACACTTCAAAATACATCCAAATAATTCATCCTTCAATATCAAACTGTAAGAATTTCCTTGCAGATGCAGTTGTGACTTCTATGTGAAACCACCAAGACCAGCTAGGTGAGTTTTCATCCTCAAAACCCTCTCGATATAGAAACTGAGTGACTTTCTGAAAATAGCAAACTCCTCCAAGAAGTTTCAAGAGCTCCAAAAAGGCTGAAAATCAATTTTGAAAGCATCAATGGGCTCCATGCCACCAACTGAACTCACTGCCATGGTCAACAACTCTACTAAACTGATCCTGTGCTCTCCATAAACTTTGGAGTTCTCCCTCACTCACCAATTAGCCAATGGGAAAACTTGGAAAATGGGCTAATTGTCCACAAACTGATTTTGCTTAAAATGGGGACATTACAAAATGTATTTTCTGACTACACATGAAGTAGATTGGTTATCAAGAACCTACAGTCTAGAGCAAGGTGTAGTCTAAGAGCAACAAAGAAAACTGAGTTAGTTTGAGTGAAAAATAATTACAAAAAATTGCAACAGTATTGCTTATTCCTATTTCTTTGTGTACTTAGCATTGCTAAGATTTTCTCTATAGGTAGTCCATTTTGTGACAAAATAAACATTAAATACCTAAGATGAAGAGGCTCTCCTAGCTTAAAAATGTCAAATGTATAACCTTATGTAAATTTCCTTCATTAGCTGTATAATCAACATGCCCATACAAATGTCAATCCTAAAATAGATGTAAAAAAATGACATGTTATGTGTGCTTCCAAGAGGAGAATTGATTCTATATAAATTTAAATTTTGTTAAAGATAATGAATAGTTAGGGAGTGGTGCTTCTATTATAAAGGAGGGAGAAGTCAAGTGACTTGAGGTCAAGCACTCCATTCCGACTTTGTCATAGGTAATCCATTTCTATGATAATGAAAGGAGAAAGCTCCAGTACACATAAATTTGGAGCACAATTTAAGAAGTTTTTGGGCACAAATGTCAGTAATATATGTCATCTAAAGAAGATAGGATTGCCATCTATTCAGAGATCGTAAAAGGAGAGGCCATGGCCTCTTGCACTCCTAACCAAATATGTCAATGTAACTGTGATTTTGGATCAAGGTGAAGTGAATTTTGGGATGAACAGTTGCCGAAGAAGATGAAGTGAGCCAAACTCTATCTTGAGCTTGTGGCCCTGAACGGGAGCAACACATTGATTATTTTCTTTCATAAACCAGAGATAATTAACATTAATAGAAAATATCATACATAATCAGTCCATGAAAGAAACAAACTAAAGTAAGACAGATATGTCAATACTGAGAGGAGGGAAGAAAGCAAGCATATAAATGGGTAGTTGGCCAAAGCTTGAATGACCAAAATAGGACCTTCTTATGGTTGAGAGCAATTTATTGGAAGTGGCAGTTGCTTTTCTATGGCAAAAATAGTTACAAAGATCTCAGGTAGAGCATATGACAAAAATCTCCCTATTGCTATGCCTATATCAACTTCATCGACACCACAATTTCTATTCCCACAACCAATTAGACTTTCTAAGGTTTCTTCTCTCTCACACTCACTCATGCTTTTCAAATTTTCTTATGCCTCTCGTAAAGACATCCGAAGTGACTTTATGTGCTCAAAAAAGCTCACAAATGCCATGAAATTGGAAGAGGCATTGTTTTGACAACTTTTCCATTTTCTATTGTTACTTTGCCCCTTTGTTTGATATGAGCTGAATTGTGCTAAGTTATTGTGAAACCATCATGAAACATTTGAGACTATATAGTCACACAACTACTACCTTGTTGGATTTGGGATGTCTGTCAGTGTGCAAAACACTACATTTTTTAGCTTGATTTTTGATGGAATTTAGGTTGTTTGATGAAGTAAAAAGTTTCTCTACATCCTTATTGGTCATATCTTGCTTTCTAGGAGGCTTTTTATCTCACAAAATCTTAGTGATTTTGGAGATGTCAGACTATTTCTTGCACTTCCTCCTTGAGTTACATTCTTTTTGTTGTGTTCTTTTCTTTGATTTCAATTTTCCAAGATTCCATAGGGCTCTACTTATATATTTGTCTTTCTGCTATTACATTGTATCCTCCAACTCTCATTGTGCATCTAAGACAAAATCTTTAATAGAAGGTAGTGATTGCCTTTTCTCATCTTCATTCAACACAAATGACTCATATATATGCAAGTTCTCACTGTAGATTGCTATATACATGCTTATGAATGGACGTAAGTCAAGCTCGAAAGCATTCTTTCCCATTTGCTCCAAGATGGTAAACAATTCATACCCTAAAGTTTTGACCTTTGTAGCTTGTCCATGTAATACCTCTTTGCTTAAGTAAGGCCACTTGTTTCCTTCCACCTTGAATGGGCTTTTTTAATAATGCTGGACATATCTAATGATGTAGGAGCATCCTAAGGGTTGACCAATCTTGCATCACCCAGAAAAAATTGCATTGTGTATGAATTTTTGATTTGTGCATTGAGTATTTTGTTGTGTTTGATGCATCCTTGGTCCTGAAACCAATATCTCTACCCACTCTTTGTTTTCGAGATGGCAGAAGACGTTCCTTGATAGTCATTAATTCTTTTCAAAATGGAGAAACATCCCCAAAATGCCATGAGATGTTCCTGATGCATTAGAGGATGTTTGGAGATGTATGAGCTGGCCCTCGACTATCTCAGGGATGTCTAACTGTCCTCTTTGGAAAACATAATTTTGACATGTTTTAGAAACCAAAACTACTTTTATAGGGCTAACTCCCAAAAAATACTTTGATAGGGATGTCTCAACAAAATGAATGTAGAGATAAGGCTGAACGAGCAAAGCCGAGTAGAGAATAGTTGCGAAATATTCAGTTACAAAGAAAAAAATAGTTTGATTGTTGTAATATTTCTTTTATATATATATACATCTATAACATAAACATGTATACATGTACATGTATATACATGTATGTACACATGTATATACATACATATATGTATGTATATATATATATTGAATATTCTTGTAAATAGAAACAAAATAGATTATATGGGCAAATGGATTTTAGAGTAGATCGATAGATTGATTTGGGTAGGACTTTGAGTCTCAATTAATATTTGTTTCATTGTTCTTTGTTTTGTGTAGTTATAGAATGTTCAAATTTTAGCCAAAAGTTTAGGGTAGGAATAGAATTTGTCTAATGACCTCTTGTAAACTTATAAATTTCTAAATTCAGGTTAAAATTTTAAAACTTTACATAAATAATTTAATATTTTTATGAGTTAACTCAAATTTAATAAGTTATAAACTTATAAGTTTTAACTTCAAAATTTAAATTGTAAGTTTTATGAATTATAATATTTTTAAATATAATATAATAATATAGAATAATTTATATATATTCGGCATTTTTTTAATTTTAAGTATCTTTATATACGTATTTTTTAAAATAATAAATTTCTATATATATTTAATATTATTTTATATTGCCATTCCCAAAATTGGCCCTTGAATTGTCATCCCTGAAATGCATCCCTTGCTGTCCCACCATCCCTGTCCTTGAAATTTTACTGTACCCATCCTTGAAATGTCGTGGAACATAGGTACTATTTTGTTTTGTAGTTTGTGTTAGGAATTAGTGCATGGCATAGTTTAATATTTGTGTGTGAGATGATAAATAATACACTAATGTGTTAATGTTAAATTATTAAATATGTGTTAGTATTTAATAATATTAGTTTTGAGTTAGTTGCTTGGTGGTTTTAGGTAATTGGAAAGTTGAAAGGCTTTATAAAGCCATATTGTGTTGAATAAAATATGTGATTGTGACTGATCAATTTTGTTTTTGAGTGTAATCTCAAACCACTTTCTCAATTGGTATAAGAGCAAGTTTCTTATGAGACCTCTTTGCAAATTTAGCTTTGCTCATAACAAGATTGAGTACTGCAGGCCATGTGCAAAATTCTTTTCCTTTTATAGACTATTTGTTCTTGCTGACAACATAAGAGCAGTGTAGTATAAGTTTTTATAGAGGCTATAGAGAACACTGTTGAATGTGAACATTGCTGTAGGAGGTGTGGGTCTGTATTTTTAGTTATTTCTGCATACATTGGCACAGTCATTTTTGCATCTTTTCACAATAATTGAACTATTCAGAAGTATGGGCAACTTCATATTTGTCTTTCATTGCATGCAGTCTGGGAAGAGGAACAACACAATAGTTTTTGAGGAAACGATTGTCATGTTCCCTTTTTTGGACTTAAGATAATCAAGAGCGCCTTAGCCTATTATTTTATTTCTCATAGGCTTAATTAGGCTTAATGGTACGATGAGGGAAATAATTTTAAAATAATAGCTTAAGTTTCTCCTACATTATTTATGTTAAAACATTTTAAAAGGGCAACTTATTTGTTGTTTTTTAAAAGAGGGCTAATGTTATGTCATTAGAGATATGCGCCAAGGGGTATTTCTAGTCTTTGAGCTAGTCCTAATATTATTTGAAAGTTATTATAAATGACAACTTAATATTTTATTTTGTTTGGGCTGCCTAAATGGGACACAATAAAGAGTTATGTAACTCCTAGGAATATTTTATTAATATCTTTAGGAGTGGGAGTTATCAACTAAAATTAGGAGACAATCTCATGAGGGGAATTACAGACTTGATTTACATTAGAATGTCTAAAGAAAAATAAATGAAATGAAGTAATGGAGGGAAAATGTGAAAAGAGAAATAATATTCAATTATTCCCTCAATAACTCTATAGAAGAAAGGAAAAAGCTCAAAGGAGATATCCAATTTGATAATTTCAACTTCCCTCATTTTCAAAGCACTTGTGTTCAAAATCAATCTAAGGATGAAAATCCTTGAGGTTGCAAGATCCGATGACAGAAGCCCTTGAGGTCTTATTGGAGTTTGGGAACAAAAACTCTTGGATTCTTATGTGGTGATTACATCCAAGAATTACACAAAGCTTCATGAGCATTTAAGTTTCAGTTTTGGAGATTTCAGTTGTTTTGTGGTATTTCCAGATCTTTTAGTGTGGTGTGTGAGGTTTTTAGATTTTATTGTGTTTGGAATTGCATATTCTAGATTTATAGGCAGTTTAAATACATAATCTATGTCACGGTAATTCACTAGACTTTTGCCTTGAAATTCGGAATTCGGCGAATTTTTAAAAAACCAATGAAATTCGTCAAAATTCGTTGAAATTCGTTAAAATTCGTAAAACGTTGAATTTATTAAAAAAAAAATCTTAAAAGGTATTTTCGTTTAGGGTTTCAGTTGAATATTTTTTAACACGAGCCCGACCAGGGTATCGCTATTCATTTCCTCGCCGGTTTCTCATTTAAAAAACGCTGAACAGGATATTTTCGAAGCGCTTCAAGCTCTCTGGTCGACCGAAGCGCGGTAAATCGTGGTTCTTTTTCGCAGAATCGCGTCTCCAGCTTTGAAGTTTCGCTTTCTATTTTCTGCAAATCGCGTCCTCCAGTTTGAAGCCGCCGCCTCCAGTTTGCAAGTCGGGTTTCAAATCTTTTGAAGTCTTCTTCTGCAACTGCAATTTGCAAGTCGCCTTTACATCTCAAAGGTAGGCGATTTTTATTTTTTTTGTTTCAGATCTCCATGATTTATTTTTTGACGAAAAATTTAGGGTTTCGTAGATTTTCATAATTTTATTTAATATTGTATTATTTATTTATGTTTGCTTTCTTAATTTTTATTTTATTAAAATTAGATTTAATATTAGGGTTTGATTATTTTATTAATATTAATTATTAGATATAATATTTATATAGTTTTTATTATTTTATTAATATTAGATTTAATTCTGTGTTTATTCAGTTAGATTTAAATTAATTTTTTTAATATTTTATATATTTTATATATATTAACTTATTAAGTATTTAATATTTAATAAAATGTGGAATATTAAATATTTTATTATTTTATTTGTATTAAATTTATATTTAATATATGGAAATTTAACATTATCTCAATTTTAGTATTCAGTTTTTAAAAATTACAATAAAAAGTTAATATATATTTATTTTATGTTGTTAGTTTTAATAATTAAAATTAAAATAAAAAATTACTATATTCTTTACAAAATTACAAGTGTACATGACAATTTTTTTCATTATTTGTCTGCTCACCTACATGCTGCAGCTGTATGCAGTCATAGAATTTTATGTACGCAGTCATAGTTGTATGATGAATATTGTCTGGCATTTGCATTTATACGATTACATCATTTTCATTTGTATTATAAAACTAAAATTCATATTTTGTCTTTTAAACATACAGATTGTTACTTTATGGCTCCCAAGAAATCAACTGCCGAGGCATGGAAATATGTCACTCGCAATGGTACAAGTCTCACATGCAACAAGTGTTACAAACCTTTTACTGGAGGTTTGACAAGGGCAATGGACCATTTACTTGGTATTTCAGGGGGTGCAGGAGGAGGTGTTGAAGCATGTCCAAACGTTACCCCAGAAATGAGAGCTGCTTTAGAGAAAGAACAGTCCTCTTCAATTGTAGGAAAGATGAAGAATGCACAAAAAAAGCAAAGAATAGAAGAGGAAATGGCTCAGTCTAGACACACAGCATCTATCATGTCTTCCTCTTCCACCTTACCTAGGCATGTGGGTAAATCAAAAGAGAGTGGAACCTTGAACAGTTTTTGGAAACCAGTAGAGAAACAACAGGTGGATGATGCCTTAGCTGATTTGTTTTACTCAAGTGCAATTCCATTCAATGTTGCAAGGAATCCGCATTTTCGTAATGCAATTCAAAAAGTTGTAGAGTTTGGCAAAGGGTACACACCCCCAACTTCAGAGGCTTTTAGGACAACTCTTTTGCAGAGGTCAAAAGATAGAGTGACTGAGAAATTAGTTGATGTCAAAGCCTCTTGGAATGAAACAGGTTGCACTATATTGAGTGATGGATGGTCAGATATATGTCAAAGGCCATTGATTAATGTTTTGGTGTCTTCTCCTGATGGTGTTGTGTTTTGAAAGTGATTGACACCATGAACCGCAAAAAAACTTCTGAGTATATTTTCCAAATATTAGAGGAAGCCATTCTTGAAGTAGGGGTGGAAAATGTGGTTCAAGTTGTAACTGATAGTGCAGCAAATTGTGTGGGAGCTGGGAAACTGATTACAGAGAAGTACCCAAGAATATATTGGAGCCCATGTGCAACCCATTGTCTCGATTTGCTGCTTCATGACTTGGCTAAATTCCCATGGGTACATGAAGCTATTCATAGAGGGAGAGCAATTGCAAATTTCATACGGAATCATCGCCTCACATTGAGTCTTTATAGGCAGCATGCATCCAAGGAGTTGTTGAGGCCTTGTGAAACAAGATTTGCATCATTTTATATCACTTTGAAAAGAGTGGTTGAAGAAAAAGCAGCTTTGAGGGCTGTTATTTGTTCCAATCAGTGGGAAAATTCTGTGCTTTCAAAAGGTCCTAAGGGGAAGAACATAGAGCAAATTATTCTAAATAGCAATTTTTGGGAAAGTGCAGCAAAAGTTTTGATTATATGTGAACCAATTGTTGACGTGCTTCGTATGGTTGATGGTGACACTCCTTGCCTTGGCATGCTTTATGAAAGCATGGACCGTTGTAAGGAATCTATTCAAAAAGCACTAAACAATGTAGAAGCAGAATACATGGAGATATGGGAGACAGTTAATTGTAGATGGAAAATGATGCACACACCTTTACATGCAGCAGCTTGTTTTTTAGAGCCTAAGTTGTTTTCTATTAATAGAAAAGGTGATTCTGAAATTATGGGAGGGCTTTTTGAAGCCATTCAAAAGCATGCATCAAATGCAACAATTTCAGCACTAATCAGAGATCAATGTTGGGAATACAAGAAAGGAGAAGGGATGTTTGGAATGGCAGCAGCCAAATATGACTTGGCACGTATACCTGGATATAGATGGTGGTTGGACTATGGAGGACAAACTCCTGAGCTACAAGAGTTTGCTGTTCGCATTTTGAGTCAGGGAGCAAGTTCATCGGCTTGTGAGAGGAACTGGAGTTGCTTTGAACACATCCATTCCAAAAAAAGGAATAAATTGTTGTCTGGAAAGTTGGGAGATCTTGTCTATGTTCGCAGCAATTTAAAATTATTCATGAACAAAGCAGCAAAGAACTCTTCCTCACAAGAAATTTTTGAAGACATAGCAATGCAAGTTGCAGATGAGCCTGACTTTCTAGATGATGAATTGAGCAGTGATACAGATGATGATGATTTAGCATCGCAGCCAAGTGATCTTGATGACTTGGAGCTTTTTTGAAGTTCTAAAGTCTTGGTTGTTATTGTACCTTTTTGACAAAAGAACATATTCGCAAACGTGATTTCACATGTTTCTTATGGTTTATATTTTATAAATGTGTCATCTTTTTGTAATGATTTCAAATCTATTTATCAATGTTAAACTATTTAAACAATTTTATGGATTTATTACTTATATTTATTAAAAAAAAAAAATTTACATAAGGCGAATTTGATTCGAATTTTATAGTTTTCGAATTTTTTCCTTGCCGAATTTCATCCGAATTTCATTGTTGCCGAATTCGAATTCGAATTCGAATCTTGTGACTTAGGTTATATAATGTAGTATTCAGCTATGGTGACAGCAAATATTATTATTTTGTGTTTCTAGAGGTTTATATGTGATATTTTTCTAGCCTATAGCATAATATTTCAGGTCATACCAGATTATGAAAGGGTCACAGCTTTGAAGGAGACCATAGCACCTTCCATACTACTTAAAACCCAATCGCAATACTTTGTTAATTGCTGGCCATTCATTGGATGCTGCTGTACAAAGATTGCCTGATAGTTGAAAAGGATCACACCACTAAGGGGACAAGGTTTAACATAAATTGTATTTGGTCTGCCGTACTTGGTCTATACCAATATAAATCTTCATCACAACTTTTTGGAGTTTATCTTATTTTTATGAACTTTTTGTTTGCTGTACATTTTCTACTTAACAGAAAATGAGGAGAAAATGGGACTACCATACCATGTGAATATGCAATAATGTCTGTCCGTACCATTTGGGCTGGGCAATATTACTTTGTTAGCTATATTTTTTACTTGCATGCGATTCCTGTACAACATTTTGGGAAGTATTTACATATTTCTGGGTTGTTATATTGCAGTTTAGAGTAGATTTTTTGGGTATTACAGTTAGCCACACCTTTAGATAGGGCATTGTTCCAATCTGAGCAAGAAGAATACAGTTTGGTATACCATTTCAGTATTTAATTGGAAGCCGTTTGGGGTTTAAATAGTAATATATCATTTAGAAGCTTGCATTGTTTAATAACAACTACAACAAATGGATTGATGTTGATTTTGTTGCCTATAGTTGGTTAGACAAATCAGGTTTTGTCATTCTGCATTATTAGTCAGACTGAGTATACCTTGGTTATTATTGATATTTACATGAGAGTATGCTGCTATCATTTCAGTATTTATATTGTAATGAGTTATTGTATAAGCTGGATGGTATTCTGCAAGTTAAACTAGATTTGTTTTAGTTTGGATGACAATGCCACCAATTTTTGCATTCATTGAATTTGTATAGTTTGCTGCTAGAGAAGCTGTATGCTCTCACCTTATTCACATTAGGATTTTGGTTATCAGAAAGTGTGAGGGTTTATGTATTTCACCAAATATTTGTAAACATTCAAAAATATCTGGGTTGAGACATTATAGCGACTGGGCCAACAAAACTTGAGGCATTACCAACAGCCATCTGCCAAACCTACCAATATGTAAAGTTCAAGGGTTTTTGGAAACCTACAAAACTAAGAGGAAGAGTGAGGAAAGCCAAGGAAATGAATGGAAGAAAAGAGAACAAAGATAAAGTATGGGTAAATAGGACCTTGAAAGAGAACCGATAACCAGAAAATAGTGAGGGAGAGTAGAAAGGTAGAAAAGAGGGAAGAAAGGTTAGCACAATAACAGAGAACAACCAAAAAACTGGAATCTTGGGGCTTTGGGTTTCTTAGGGAGTGAATGATTGGATGCCAAGAGTGGTTTAGTCACTAGCCTTATCTCTATTGAGACTGTTGTCTAAATGTTTGTTGATCTCTGTGGCTTCTCTTAAGCACCTTTTAAAATAGTTGTCTTAAGCAACAAAGATATTGGTATCTTCAATATAGATATGGTGCTTACTCTTGTAATAATGTTCCATGAGGGTTAATTTGTTAGGCCGTTCATGTTTAATGTTGACATCATGCTCTTTAATCCTAGTGGCTATAGTTCGGTCAGTTTTCCTGATATATGAAACCCTTAGGAGCAATCCACTTTATATACCCTCGAGTTATTTCTTTTTGACTCTTCTACCATATTATGAAGTAAAGCCCTCAATTATTTTCCCCTTAAACCAAAATGGTAGAAAAGGTATATTGATGACACAAAGCACAGTAGACAACATAGCCTGAATAAATTGGAAGAATTCTGTTCTCTTAACAACATTTCAAAAGGCATTAGATTTATCAAAGAGATTGAAATCGATGGCAATTTACTTGATATCCTCCTCACTTGAAAAAGATGGTTCCTTGTCTCATTAGGTTTATAGAAAAACCACCAATAGATACTTTTACCTGCTTGCTGTTAGAACAATATATCTTCAATAATATACTGTTTCTATAGTAGTTAGTAGTTGTTAGACATCTTAAATGTCTACAGTATTTACTCCCTCTTTATATTGTAATCCTTCTTTTTGTTAATACAAGCAATTTCCTAGCTAAAATTGTTTCATGGTATCAGAGCCTAGGTTGCTTTTCTGGGTCTGACTCCCTCACGAGAGGGCATAGGTTTTTGGGAGGGTTCTTT
>VDFB02073936.1:0-28700 GCA_007258455.2 Sequoia sempervirens | reverse complement strand
TATAATATAATATATATTATATATATAATATATAATATATATAAAATATTATATAATATCATATTATATTATAATATAATATATATAATATATTATGGGGTTCACCCTACATTGCAACGATAGTTGCAACACCATGTTGATACAATGGTTAGGTGTTTGAGTCTCACCGCTAGGCATTCGATGTGAAGGAAGGCTGCAGGAGATAAGGCATGACAAGGATCAGTTGGGTGAGACCGATGACATTGGTGTATTTTGTTTGGCTGTGGAGGTGAAGTAAGTTTAGCATGCTGGAGGAGGACATGGCAGAGTCAACAGTCAACAGAGGCAACGCTAGAGGAAGTTCAGAGGACGGCAACGAGAGTGATGGGCGGACGAGTGATGAAGATATCGGTGAGATGGAGGACAAAGAATGGTGGTGTATAGAGTACAGGGTAGAAGGAAGAAGTGGAGGTGGGGGCAAAAGGATGGAGTATGGGAGGAAGGTGATATAGAGAGAAGGGAAGAACAGAGTAGGGAGTGGAGAGAAGGTGCAGTGGAGAGTAGGAGGTGTGAAGGAGAGAGGAGTAAAGGGAGATGCAAGGAGGAAGGTGAGGAGAAGAGGATGTGGGAGTAAAAAAAAAAAGGGAAGAAGAAGATGGAGGAGCAAGAAGGAAAAGAAGAGAGAAAATGGAGGGCTGGGAAGAAGAAGAAATGGATTGGTATGAACACCAGACAAACATGGGGATGAGGTTTCCCACAATTGTGGCCTCACTGGTTCAAAGCTCCAGTCAAAATTGATTACCAACCAAAAAAGATAATATATATATTATATAATAATATAATATAATATATTATATAATAATATAATACAATATATGATAATAATAAATATGTTAAATTATATTATATTAAAAAAAACGTTTTTGATAAAGGGATAAAGTTTCTGAGGACAGAAACCACAAAAATAACATTACAAAGCAAAGACTAGAACAGGAAGTCCAGAAAGACAAAAAAGCTGCCATAGAGAAAAAAACCAGCTAAAACAGGCAATACAAAAAGTCACAAAAACCATCAAATGGCCGACCAACCAGACAAAAGCTGGGCCCGATAGCAGCTAATCCATAATAGATTGAAGCTTTAAAGCAACCTCTTCTAGGTCCACCATATCCTGGACCCCCTCATGAAGATGGAGTCATATTTAGGGTAGTCGGGCTTTTATTTTCATACTTGATCTGGTTCGCTTAGAGATCCCCACTTCCTCATCCTGGTCTTTCTCCTGATCAAGATCAACAATCAGCGCTCTTTTCTGGGTTTTCTCCAATCTTTCGGTCATGGCTTTGATGATTAAAGAGTTATGTCTGGCAATTTTGTAGTTCTGATCAGCAATTTTTTTCATGGTTCCTTTAAGTTTATCAAGATCATTTTCAACAGTGCTGTCCTTTTGTATGTTACCCTTCACAAAGGTATTCTTCTCCACTTCGAGCTGAATTAGCCCCGCAACTTTGGCTTCAATCTCCCCCAACTTACTATGAAGAGACAGATTTTTGGTCTTCAACTCACTGATTTCATAAAATAACCATTTGGTAGAATTAAATTGGTCCACAGAACATCTCTTGGCAGTTCCAACGAAGTCAAAAGGGGGGTCACAATTAGAATTGACCCCAAAATTAACCGACTCCGCACCTCTGGGAGGGCTACAGTTCTCCTGTTGAATATTCTAAGGGAAGTGGGGATCCTCAAGACTGACCTCGGCCGCTTTAGCAGAAACAACAGGAGAGTCATCAGGGTAGGAGACTAACTTGTTAATCGGAGAACTAGAGCCCACCACTTTAGCATAGGGTTTCTAGGGTTTAGGGTTTAGGGTTGTTTTTTAATAACTGGTAGGGTCTGGGACCCAACCCCCATATATTATGCATGTTGTTTTTTCAAATTTTTTTAATAAGTTTTACTATTTTTCCTTGACATCGTTATTTTTTCAAATTTTTTTAATAAGTTTTACTATTTTTCCTTGACATGGTAATCAACCTAATGTTTTATGTTGATAACCAAAATTTAGTAAAAACAAAAAGGAAAATATAAATAATAATTAAATATTAAAATATATACATTTTGAAAACTAAACTTATGGATTTACAAAAGGGTATTTTTATATTTTTAAAAAAATATTTTTTACACGAGTAGAAGTTGTTGAAACATCAAGTTTTTCAAATATTTTTTTTTGGTAAATTGGACTCAAAGTGGTGCTAAATATGCATTTAGCCAACAATTTTAGTTGGAAAAGTTGTGGACATATATAACTTAGTTAGAATGAATCTTACAAGATAACATGTTTGACAAAAAAAAAAAAAGAAGTTAAAATTACTAAAATTCACCTGTGCTAATAAGTTGGCTAAAAGTGTGACACAACTTTGTGTTGATACCCATACAAACCTTTACCTTTTTAGTGCTTTTCAGTAAAATGTGCATGCACTTTGACAAATAAAAAACACCTAATATTGCACTTATACTTCACAATAAAATAGAT
This sequence comes from Sequoia sempervirens, assembly GCA_007258455.2. Taxonomy (NCBI): domain Eukaryota; kingdom Viridiplantae; phylum Streptophyta; class Pinopsida; order Cupressales; family Cupressaceae; genus Sequoia; species Sequoia sempervirens. The sequence continues at coordinate 26,197 of VDFB02073936.1, read as the reverse complement.
TAGGTCTAAGTCCTAAATAAGGAAAATTAGATATGAAATTATGTAATTAAATTCACAATATTTTTCAATTTATCTCTAAATTGAATTCACCAAGGTGTTTAATGTATAATGAACAAAGAATGTAACTACTTAATTTTGAAAATGAAAAAATGTAAATCAATAACAATAAATTTAAATAACCTAGGTTTTTGATCAATTTTAAAAATTTATGCCATAAAAAAAAAAAAATGTAACTATAAGTTATGCCGGGTTCACCAAAATGTAGAGTAGGAAAAGAGATCCTAGATCCAACAATTATATTAACTAGGATCAACTTATTTTCACTTTTAATCCACATTCAAATACAAACCAAGTAGGTTTTGATGATTGACTTGCTGCCGCAAGGGAGAGCCAATCTACTAGGGTTTGGTTCTCTTAAGTTGCAAATAGAAGAAATTTGATGTGTGTTTTAATAAGCCTAATTGACATAAACACTAGATCTAAAAATATAATTTATTGCATAAACAAAAATGAAAATTGATAGAATAAACCCAAATTTGGAAAATTATGACAAAAAGGAACGTATGATTGAAAGTTGAGCCTAAATTATAAGGATAGGGGCATGAGTTCCCTAGACCAAAGAGTTAGATTTCTTAGGATCTTTAGAACTTTGATGATGTATTATAGTCTAACATGTGTTTCCTATAGCTTCTTGCTAATGTTCAAAACCTTCAGATATGACCTCCACACATGAAGAGAGGGCAAAAGGTTGTGTTGTATAGAGGGCTTGCCTAAGTCAAATCCCATTCTGGAGTTTCCACCTCTATGTACAAAAAATGATGATGATTAATATGGCTTACCCTAGGTTAGGAAGAGGCCAAATAAAAACAATTGACTGAAATGAAATGCTAAACGGTAATACTATGGTATGAAATCCTTGTCAAAGTGATGTCTAATAGTACTTTTTACAATTCTTTTGGCTTCCGATCTTTTGACCATGTATTCAACTTCAAAATGAGTATACTCTTGGTAGAGTTTGATATAAATACTATCAAGAGCTTGCATTAGGTCTAAAACCTTAAAAACCCTAAGTCATGTCCTATGTGATTTTAGTGCAAATTCTATTTCCTTTTAGGTTTATGGATTGAAATGTTTCTAGAATGAATTCTCTTTGCAATTCCTCCTTGATAAGCTATCATGCTTGTTAGTTGCACAAATGAATCTCTTTAAGTAACAAGACATAAAAAAATAGTCACAAAAATATGTACCAACTTTCCTCTTAGTGGCTATTGGAAATGGGTGAGAATTGGTGATTTGAATTTTAAAATTTTGAATGTGGGATCAAATCCCAATCTCTATAGGACTGAAATAGGATAGGAAGACATGCATATCAAGGTGGGGAATGAATGTGTGGGTATGGGTGCATTGATGAATGTAATAAGTGGTTAATAATGGTGAATGCATAGGAATATGCACAAAGAGGTATATGATAAGGTTCAATATATGCAAGTGTGTGTAAATGAAGATGGATAATGGCTTGGGGAAGGTAAAAGTTATCACAATAATGTAATTATATGAAGTCGTTCCCTTAAAATGAGTCTAAAACTAGATGAGAATTATCATGGGTATACAAATTTTAGTATTAAACTTATGTGTCTTATATTTTTGTTTCCAACCTGAAAATTCTTTCAATTATACACATAGAATCTATTGCACCATGTGTACATATGTTTTCATACTATAAATTGTTATTTATTTTCTTTAATAATTATTTATATTTCTATAGATTCTTGCTTTGAATTATTATCAATGTTTGGTTTTCTCTTCAAAACCTTTCAGCATTGTGTTTTTAAATTTATATAAAATTCCTAGAAGGTTAATATTAAGAAACATTATGAAAAAATAATATTTTCTCTATGTATATAAGCCTATTCTATTCTCTACTATTCTCATGTAGATACAAATGCAATCTAATAAAATTGCTAATCCATAGGTACTTCTTGACCACTATGGTAACACACCTTGTATACTTGCTAGAGTTCCATCAACGTCTTTCTCTTGCAAGAGTTAATCCCCTCTCAAGCGTGTTAGTGTGGACATACTCATAGTGCTCATAGAGATGATTCTCATGGTTCTTTTCCACCTCAATGTAGAGCTAGAGGTCATAATGTTCATGATTGACCTTTGCAAATTTAGATTCATTTTGATACTTCACAACCTCATGATGAGGGTGCTTTTAATTAACTAGATAATGATAAAATTTCTTTAGATTTGATCATTTTTCCCATCAAGAATAAAACTCAAATATCAAATAAAAACAAGATAATAATGGGTGAAGCCATAATAGTGGTTTACAATTTGATGGAGGAAGGAAAATTGAGAAAAAATGACCCCATGGCAAAAAAGTTGGTTTTAGGGGTTCACATGAACCTACATGTTCGACCGAACCATAAAGGGGTTTGACCGAACTAGGGTTTCGAGCGAACCCATTAACTATTGGGCCCACATTTCCTTCCCAAAAACAAAGGAAAATGCATATTAGTGGGGTTAATGAACCCTGGTTCAAGAACCTTGGGGGTTCGCTAGAACCCCCTGGTTCTAGCAAACCCCCTTTTTCCCTAATTTTTTAATTTGTTCACACAAAAAACCTAAAATTTTATGCTTTCAAGCTCCGGTTGAGGATGAAAATGGGGGAATATTTAGAAACCAAACTTGGAATCGAGTAGCCTTCAGAACGAGCTATCCAATGAATATAATTTTAGTATGTTTTGGTTTTATTATCTATCTGTTTTTTAAGTTTTATTAAATATAGGTTTTTCATCGAAAACAAAACTCTCTGTTCTGCACAAGTGGAAAAATAGAATATTATAAAAAAAATTTGAAAAATATGAGTGCACCAGATATTGAAGTCCTTGATCCAACAAAAAAAAAGAAGAAGAATTTTGATATATAAAAGTTATGCGTTATCACGCTAGGTCTGAATTGTCATTTGATTGACTTTGAAACTTGATTAAAGAAAAATATTCAATAAAAAACTATCTAACCAAGTGGAAGCACTAGATATCAGAGTTATAAATCTAAATTTGAAAGAATTGGAATTTTATCCTTCATGGAAAAAAAGTTATGCGTTATACGGTGGCGTCACTTTTTAAAAATGTTTTTTCAAAAAAAATTTTTGTGGGAGATGGAAAAAGAAGTGCAATCTGATTCCAAAAAAATTGAAAAAAATATTTTTAGAATCTATAGACCAAATATGACAAGACTCTAGTTTGCATCATCTTCAAATTCCTTACGGTTTAATCGCTATAGGTGCCCGAATGTGGAGATTGTGTTAAAAAAAAAAAATCGGTGTCCAGTTTGGCCAAAAATTGTAAACCACTATTGTGGGATCACCCAGATAAAGATATCATTATAAATTGAGAGTCAATTCACAATAACTAGAACCTTCTTATGACTAGGACAAACCTAATAACCTACCTCAACCTCCTACTAAATTTATAGGTCTTTTTATATAAAAATTTAACTTGCTTATTCTTATTTTTCATTAAAATAAAATTTCATTCTTAATGTGATGTCATTCGTTTTTGTTTTTTCTAATACAATACAAGACACTTATTTAAAAAAAAATATCCTTTCATATTTTAATGTTTTGGTTTAAGATTTCACCTTTATCTAAAATTTGAAATTGGATGTCATTCCTTTTTGTTTTTCTAATGAGGTGTAAGACATAAGATTTCACCTTATATAATATTTGAAATTGGATGCCATTCCTTTTTGTTTTTGTAATGAGGTGTAAGACACTTCTTAATAATAAAAGGAAAGATATCCTTCCAGATTTTTTGGCAACTAGTTTAGAATTCTTGGTTGTTTCTTGACGACTAAGAAAAGTCAGCTGCTAGTAAGTAAGAGAATTCGAATAAACAAGTCCCATTAATGCTTCCAAGCTTCCAGCCCATACCAACACATAATCACGTGGCGGAGGTCTGCTAGCACAACACGAAACTTCAAGCTGCCTGGTTGACATTGGCCAGGGCTTTAAAACGCCCAACTGGAAACAAACTAATGCACAGCACTCATTACAGAAAATGAGAATGGAGGAGAAGTCTGTGCCTGCGCCAGTGGCACTGATTGCTGGTGTAACAGGACTTGTTGGGAATACTCTTGCCCAGATCCTCCTCAAAGCCAATTGGAAAGTCTATGACGTTGCTCGAGCTCCACAGCAAGGCCTCCTTATCCAACCACACCCACAAACACAAACTGAGTCCATGCAGTTAATATCCTGCGATCTGACAGACAGAGAACAGAGGCTCCTCAAGCTTGTTCCTCTCACGGACGTCATTCATGTCTTTTGGCTCACCTGGGCTGCCCACATGACGTACGACTCGTTGGAGAGCTATACAGAAAATCAAAACATGTTTTCAAATGCCCTGGAGGCTTTGTTACTGGTTGCCAAAGGGGTGAAGCATATATGCCTGCAGACAGGGACCAAGCATTACACTGGCGCCCATTTCCCCTTCACTGATGATGCCCCCAGGCAGCCCAGTTCCTACAATTTCTACTATGGTCTAGAGGATGTTCTGTTCGGTGCGGTGGCAAAGAAAAGAGAGGTTCTGACTTGGTCGGTGCATCGGCCGGGGGTCATACTTTGCCAGTCTACGAGATCTTTGTTTAATGTGGTTGGAAGTCTCTGCGTGTATGCTTTGCTTTGTAAGGCCCTGCAATTGCCTTTCCTTTTTCCTGGCAGTCGGGCATGCTGGGAGGAGCCCACTATTGATTTTTCCGATGCCATGCTCATTGCAGAGCAGCACCTGTGGGCAGCGACTGAGACTTCTGCTCATAACAATGTCTTTAATCCCATCAATGGAGATGCACAGTCTGCCACCTGGAAACATCTCTGGCCTGTTTTGGCACACAAGTTTGAGCTTCAATTGCCGGAAGATGATGAGGACCTAGTCAAGGAATCCCTCAGCTTGGTGGATACCATGTCTGACAAGGGGCCTGTTTGGGATCAGATAGTAAAGACTAATTCTCTGTATTGCACTAAAATGCACGATTTGGCAGATTGGTGGTTTTTGGATGCCTTTCTCAAGTTTCCATTCAAGTTGTTGGCAAACGGTAATAAGTGCAGAGAGCATGGGTTTTTCAATACATGCGATACTGCCACCTCTCTTGCTTACTGGATTGACAGATTGAGAGAGAGTAAGATCATTCCCTAAATGTAAAGTTAAGAAAGAGCTTTTACAGTCTCTGTTATTAAATGAGTTGTCTGTATGGGCAATTTGACTCCATACTTCCCTCCACCATATATCAGAAAGGAATATATCAAAATTTTATCAGAAATAAGTTGTCTGTATGGGCAATTTGATTCCATACTCCCCTCCACCATATACAGCAGAAAGGAATAAATCAGATCAGCATAGCGCTAATAACATGTTATTAGAAAGCCTCTGTGTGTAGGTTTTTTTACGGATACTTTCCCGAATTGTAAGAGCTGAGTGAGCTATTTGTGAATGTTTGAAATACATCACTTGGAATTATTTTGCATGCAACAATTCATTTCTTGGACACTGCAATTAACCATGCTCATAGTTTTTTTCAATATAGTAGTCAAATCTTTCAAACAATTTGAAATCACAAACCAATTGCAGATTAATTTGATGTGTGGATGATGGCGTGTTAATAATAACAATGTGAAGCGGTTATTCTGTTGAATGTAATCGGGTGTGTGTGTTAACTATATTTTTCTCAATGTATAGTGATAAATTCTGCTGAATTTGATAAGAAGATGAAAGTGCAATGTAGTGGGAGGCACAGAATGGTGTGTTTTAACTATATTTCGTTTATAGAGTGGTGGCTATCAACATCATCCTAATTTAATTAATAATATGATTTTTTTATAGTCCATAGTATCAATATATAGATTTGTGAATTTGATTGTATAACATTTCTTAACATTGAATCACATTTCATCATTCATTATCAAATAAGATTGATAAATTAACTTTTTCTTAAAATAAAGACAATTAATTTCTTCAAATCTATATTTTAATCATAACATCAACCTTCTAAATAAATGATGATAATGGAAGAATCATATCCTTGCAGTTATGAGTTTACTTTTCATGAATTTATGATTATTGATTATGATATTAGAAGGTTGGTGTTATTCAAAGATGAAAAAATCATGTTATATCTTGGAACAATTGTGTTATTATATTTTTATCTATCCACTCCTATGTTTCTAGTATTGCCACATATGTGCCATGTATCTCTTGAAGACTCTCTTAAGAGCCGTACACTTGCCAGGATATTTCGACTATTCATAGAGATTGTCGTTTTATATAGTTTGGAAAGCATTTGCCACTGTTGTCTATGTGCACATTTGACTGTGTTTATTAATTTATTAAAAATAAGAATTCAATGCATTTTGAATTTTCAATTAATTAATAAATATAGTCAAATGTGTAGTTTGATGGCTGGATAGACTTGCCGCATTTGCCAGAAGTCAATTCTTCATGGGGTTTATTAGCTTCACCATTTGTAAGTTTCCCATTGTATCATATAAAATGTGGGAAATCACATGTCATAGCCAAAGTGTTAAAAGTATTTTTCATTTTAAAATTATCGTTAAAACGTTCCAAGCCCTCATGATATTACGTGCATGCTAACAAAATTTCTGCCATCTATCTTTGGTCTACAATGGCTAGATGGAAATTATCATTCGTTCCTTTCATTTTGTTCTGCGCAACCCAATACTAGTTAGTTTATATGTTTTTTCTTTTTTTATTAAATTGATGCTTTCTAATGATTTATATAGAATATATGTTTTATATACATTTTATTATAATATTATTTATATATAACTATATTTATACAAATTAAATTAATTACATTCTTAACTATTAAATGACATTTATTAATTTCTAATAATTTAGAACAAGATTTAATTTCCTCATCTTTGCTTTTGTGGTTTGAGTCTACAATGATAAAATTACCTCAATATATAGACTTGATTTAGAGAATTGTAAAATTCTATTTTTCATTTCCCTGGATCTATCTTTGTTCCTTCTATCTTTTATGGAATTCAAAGACAAACAATATTTAAGAATACCTTCATACGATCATCATTGTGTCACTACCAAGACATATTTTATTATATCAACTCGTAAAGACACAGAATATGAATTAGAAGTCACAATAAAACATCAAATTTAATGATAAGTTTTAATTTAATATGGTTGAATAAATCAATAATCAACAATAATGAGAGCACAAATAAATAGTTTTAATTTAATATGTTTGAATAAATCAATAATCAACAATAATAAGAGCATAAAGAAAGAGTTATGTGAGTTTGTTATATTATGTATACATGTTTAGTTTCTTTGGCTTGGATATATGATCTCAATTATTGGATTTTCTTGTTGACTATTCAAAACATATTTAAAAAAATATGTCGAAGATACACAAATATAAAACTTGTTTTGCATTAGGTTTGTATATTTTAACACATTAGTCTAAAAAGTACCACTATGACATCAAGCTCCACTTATCTTTTTAACCATATATTTTTTAGTTCAAGTATATTCTCGCTTAGATCTTAAATTACTTTTACTAGTGTCTTAATTATTTTTTTCCAAAAACACATATTTTTAATGTATTTTTTGATTGGATTAACTAAATTTGATCAAATTTATATTTTCACATTCCACATTTCATTATCCAAACATTGAAAAATGTTTATATTTTTATTATTTTTCTCAAAACTAAAGGGGAACACACCAAATTTTCTATTTTTCAAGATATGTCTAGTTTTTAATTTTTTAATTTTTAAATATTATATAGAAAAAAATTATGAAAAAATACTTATACTAATACATGATATCAACTCATTTTTCTAAATGAAAAATAGTTAGTGGAACCCAAAAATGGGATGGGAGGGAAGAGTTAGGGAGGAGAACATGAAACTATGTTATATTTGTGAATAAAAACTAGGACCACTTTATGTCCTCTCAAAATTTGATCCTCTTGATCTCCACCATTTAGAAATGATAGTTTCGAGCCCCATGATCCTGCACTAACCTAGCAATGGGAAAGGTTGAAGAAGGTCTGCTAAATTGGCGAGACAAACTGCCAAAGGAAAAAAGTCATGTTTTGAAGAGCTTGATGATGAACCCTTAGAAGAGGAGGAGCCCTTGGATTTAAACAAAAAGGAGTTGGCAGTGGTTCTTGTTGAGGACTCTGAGGAGGAATTTATTAGTAGTGAAGAAGAAGAGGAGGAGGGTGTTGATCAAGAGGTTGTGAAGGATTTTGAGGAAGATGATGAAGAAGGAGACCAACAAATAGAAAAGGAGAATGAAGAAATTAATATGCAAATAATGGTCCAAACCCTAAAAATGAAATGGAGCGGGAAGATAAGTCTCTTCAATTCTACAAGACCCAGTTCCTTGAGTTGCAGGAAAAATTTAACCGGTTGGGAAAATCCTTTAACAACTTGATCTCCATCACACACAAAATTATGAGTAGGGTGATCTTTGGAACTATGAATGGTATGGCAAAATTAAGGAAGTCACAAAGGAGAAAGGATTCCTCTCATGAAATGGAGATGCCATCTGAGGATAAAGCAATTGAAGAAGAGGACACCTGGAGTGAGAAGTTGGACCAGTTAAAGATGGAGTGGGACTTGATCAATAGTCCCAAGAGTTAGTTAGGGTTTACAATTTCCTTGTTTTATGGCTTGCATTCCTGGGTCATTGTTGGCTCTGCATGCCCCTATGCTTATCTTAGCTATCTTTTTTTTCAATGTTTTCTTTGGATAGTTGTATGATTTCCTTTTGTTGATCTGTGGTAGGGCTAGTTGGCCTTCTGCTATTTCACTCTTGGTGTCAGTCCATATGTTTTGGTGCATTTGTTTCTTTGGTGTTGAACTGTTGGCCATGTGGCCCAATTTTTTTATCTTTTGTTCGAGTTTGGGGGCCCTTTCCCTTTCTTTTTTAATCATAAACAAATAGTCACCTTTAAAATATATACCAATTTGGCTTTTAGTGGCTATTGGAAATGGGTGGGAGTTGATAATTAGAATTTTAAATGTTTGAATGGTGGGTCAATCCCAATCTCTATGGGATTGACTTACGATATGAAGACACAAAATTCAACGTACAAAATGAATGTGTGGGTATGAATGCATTAATAGGTGCAATAAGTGGCTAGAATAATGGTGAATATGTAAGAATAGGTACAAATAGGTATAAGATAAGGTTAAATGTATGTAAGTATGTGTAAAAGAAGATGGATAAAGTCTTGAGGAAGGTAATATACTTAGCAAAAGAATGCAATTATATGAATTCATTCCATTAAAATGGGCCCCAAACTAAATGAAAATTATCATGTGTATGTAAATTTTAATATTACACTTATGTGTTTATATTTTTCTTTACAACATGAAACTCTTTCAATTATACAGATAGAATAATTGCAACATGTGTACACATTATTTCGTACTATAAATTGTTGTTAGTTATTTTCTTTAACCATTCATTATATTTTTATAGATCCTTGCACTCTAAATTCTTGAAGTTGGGGTTTTCTCTTCAAAATCTTTGTGCTTTTTTTTTTTTTGAATTTGTATGCAATTGGTAGAAGCTTAATATTAAGAAACATTATGAAACTAATAATATTCACTTATGTAATTATATTAAGCCTATCTTTTTCTCTACTATTATCATGTAGATACAAGTGCAAACTTATAAAGTTGCTCATCTATAGGTACTTGACTATGGTAATACACCTTGTCTACTTGCTAGAGTTCCATCGACCTCTTCCTCTTGCAAGAATTAGCCCACTTTCAAGTGTGATAGTATGGACATACTTTGAATGTGTATAGACACGATTCTCATGGTTCCCATGCTTCTTTGCCACTTCAATGTAGAGTTACTAGTCATATTGCTCATGGTTGGTCTTTGCAAATTCTCTTTCCTTTTGATATTTCACAACCTCACGATATGGATTCTTCTAGTTAGCCAAACAATGATAAAGTTCTTTTATATTTGATCATTTTTCCCGTCAAAAATAAAATTTAGCCATCAAATATATAAAAGGTAATAATAAAAGACATCATCATAAATTGAAAACCAATTCGTAATAACTAGAACCTTCCTATGACTAGGACAAACCTAATAACCTACGTCCATCTCCAACTAAATTTATAAATCTTATTTTAAAAATTTATCTACTTATTCTAGTTTTCCATATTTTAATGTTTTGATTTAAAATTTCGATGTCATTCCTTTTTGTTTTCTTTCATAAAATTAATATTAAAATGAAAACTATCCTTCCATATTTTAGTGCTTTGATATAAAATTTCACCTTATCTACAAAATCGAAATTCGATGCCATTTCCTTTATGTTTTCTAATGAGGTATCAGACATTATTAATAATAAGCTGAAAAATATCCTTCCAGATTTCTTGGCAACTAGTTTACAAAAACTCTTGGTTGTTTCTTGACCACTAATTAAAGTCAGCTACTAGAAAGTAGGAGAATTCGAATAAACAAGTCCCATTAGTGCTTCCAGCCCATACCAACACATAATCACGTGGCGGAGGTCTGCTAGCACAACACGAAACTTCAAGCTGCTTGGTTGACATTGGCCAGGGCTTTAAAACGGCCAACTGGAAACAAATTATTGCACAGCACTCATTATAGAAAATGAGAATGGAGGAGAAGTCTGTGCCTGCGCCAGTGGCACTGATTGCTGGTGTAACAGGACTTGTTGGGAACGCTCTTGCACAGATCCTCCTCAAAGCCAATTGGAAAGTGTATGGCATTGCTCGTGCCCCACAGCAAGGCCTCTTCATCCACCCACACCCACAAACACAAACTCAGACCATGGAGTTAATATCCTGCGATCTGACAGACAGACAACAGACGCTCCTCAAGCTTGCTCCTCTCACGGACGTCACTCATGTCTTTTGGCTCACCTGGGCTGCTCACATGACGTACGACTCGTTGGAGAGCTTTACAGAAAATCAAAACATGTTTTCAAATGCACTGGAGGCTTTGTTACCGGTTGCCAAAGGGGTGAAGCATATATGCCTTCAGACAGGGACCAAGCATTACACTGGTGCCCATTTCCCCTTCACTGAAGATGCCCCCAGGCAGCCCAATTCCTGCAATTTCTACTATGGCCTCGAGGATGTTCTGTTCGATGCGGTGGCAAAGAAAAGAGAGGTTCTGACTTGGTCGGTGCATCGGCCGGGGGTCATACTTGGCCAGTCTACGAGATCTTTGTTTAATGTGGTTGGAAGTCTCTGCGTGTATGCTTTGCTTTGTAAGGCCCTCCATTTGCCTTTTCTTTTTCCTGGCAGCCGGGCGTGCTGGGAGGAACCCACCATTGATTTTTCCGATGCCATGCTCATTGCAGAGCAGCACCTGTGGGCAGCGACTGAGTCTTCTGCTCATAACAATGTCTTTAATGCCATTAATGGAGATGCACAGTCCGCCACCTGGAAACATCTCTGGCCTGTTTTGGCCCACAAGTTCGAGCTTCAATTGCCAGAAGATGATGAGGATTTAGTCGACGAATCCCTCAGCTTGGTGGACGCCATGTGTGACAAGGGGCCTGTTTGGGATCACATAGTAAAGAGTAATTCTCTGTATTGCACTAAAATGCACGACTTGGCAGATTGGTGGTTTTTGGATGCCTTGCTCAAGTTTCCATTCAAGTTGTTGGCAAGCGGTGATAAGTGCAGAGAGCATGGGTTTTTCAGTACATGCGGTACTGCCACCTCTCTTGCATACTGGATTGACAGGTTGAGAGAGAGTAAGATCATTCCCTAAATGTGAAATTAAGGAAGAGCTTATACAGTCTGTGTGCTATTACATAAGCTGTCTGTATGGGCAATTTGACCCCATACTCTCCTCCACCTTATAGCAGAAAGGAATAGATCAACTTTTTATCAGAAATAAGTTGTCTGTATGGGCAATTCGATTCCATTCTCCTCTCCACCATACAACAGAAAGGCATAAATCAGATCAGCACAGCGGCAATAACATATTGTAAGAAAGCCTCTGTGAGATATTTACAAATGTGTGTAGTTTTTTCATACGGATACTTTCAAGAATTGTAAGAGCTGAGTGAGCTACTTGTGAATGTTTGAAATACATTACTTGGAATTATTTTGCATGGAACAATTCTTTTTTTTCATACTGCAATTAACCATGCTCACAGTTTTTCAGTACATGTAGTAAAATGTTTCAAACAGTTTGAAATCACAAACCAATTGCAAATTTATGTGATGTGTGGATGATGGCATGTTAGTAATAACAATGCGAAGCGCTTATTCTGTTGAATGTAATCGAGGGTGTTTGTTAACTGTATTTTTCTCAATGTATCACTGTATAGTGATAAATTCTGCTGAATTTTACAAGAAGTTGAAAGAGCAATGCAGTGCGGAGCACAGAACGGTGAACAGTGAAGTGCTGATCTTACTTTCTTTGAAGTTGACAACCGTCGGGTTGCCTGAAAATCAAAACAAATAAATTATAGTAGCCTATGATCGCCTTAAAATCAAATAAAGTTTAAATCTAAAAGTCAAACCTATAAAATATGGAAGAGCATATCTTGCGGGCAACTACTGGCACATCACCCAGCTGGTAGTTGACCAATCGACATAGAGCAAACGGAAAACTTCACGCCGTTCATGATCTTATTCTAGTTGATATGTCTCTTTAAGTGGTGATGGTGGTGGGAAGAATCTTATGAGTGTATGATGTGAAAGTTAAGTCTTTGGTTATAGAAGAGTGGAAAAAATTTAATCACCATAAATCATAAATATTTAGAAAGGTAAAAATAATCTTTTCTGATATTATTATAAGAGGATATATGAACAAAATGATATTTACTTTCATATTTTATCGTACAAATCTAAAAAATTGATGTATCTAAGGGATATGATGACCAGTCTTTATAATCAAAGTTTAAACAAATCAATAGTAGGACCTTCAAACTATAAGCTGATTCAAATTTAGTGTAATCTAGAGGTTGGATGGTTCCTTTCTCAAAATAAAGATGTTTATTATAATAGTGTAGAAGTTTTGAGGATAAAAGTTTTAGAAACTAACTATTTGGAATGTAAGTAGATTCTATTGATATCATCAATATAATGGAGAAGCATTTGAGCTCACAATCCTACTCACCTCCAAAACATAATTTTTTAAAATTTATTTTTGATATGATTTAGTGTGTTATAACTTTATTTTTGCCTAAGGACTGAGAACTAAGCATTCATTCATTCCCTTTTAGAACCATTTTATTTGTTGGATATTTACACTATCCAAATATTTTTTGAGCCTCATACATCTCAAAGATCATACACTTCTATGCTATGGAACTTTCCCCTTTTTGATGGGTGATTATTTTTATTTGAAAATGGAATGCAAGAAGCTGAAATTTTCCTTCATGTCTTTCCTATGAGATACTTTTGACATAGATGATGAAAGTTGTTTACATATGCTTGGTCATGGATTACCCATGGCAATAGTAGTACAATCATCTTTTCTTGGATACAAATTTATATATAATGGGAATCGAGCCTTTAGTAGTGTGGATATTAATCACTCAATAGGTACCATTCCTTTCATTAAAATTACCATTCATGGATGTACTCCCTTTATTGCTGGAAACTCTTCTTAATTGCTATAGGTAGGCATTCCCCATCATGGAATGTGGAATTCAATGCTAGTCATGCCTTTTTGGCCTATCTTTTAGGAAATTTTCCATTTAAGCACCTAATTATCTATGATTATCACATTTATGTATGGTCAATAATACGGGAAAAAGTAGAAAATCTGAGGAAAATGTGACAAAGTAGGGAGAAGAAAATTGATATTGAGGTTTCTTAAGTTATTTTATGGCCCTTGGTTGATAGCAAGTTTGTTAATTGGTTTTTTCTAAATTCTATTTGGTAATCCGTAAAAGATTAGTGTTTAAAAATTTAAATTCTTAGACGTAGTTTGTTGAGTATTTAAAATATTTATATTTTAGGTTGTGCATTTGTAGAATATCAATTGACATTTTAATAATTAAATATTGTGTTATTAACACATCATGAGTTATTTAGATTTGTTATTAAATCTTTGTGAGTGGTTCCTTAGATCCATGGTATTTTATTGGGCTCAAGACCAATGTCTACACCAAGTTGTATGATTGATGGCACCCACCCTCTTGTAGGCACCCAAAAACCCACTTGAAAATGAGCAAATAGGTGGAAAAGGAAGGTTGTTTTGTTGTAAGCAACCTCACACAACCTTTACAGAGGTTTACACATGAGCTGTAGGTCCAACAATTAGTTTTGGAAGCATAAAAACAATTGCAAAGGTACAACTTAACTTGCTTTAAAAAATCGACTATTGTCACGGGTAGCTGTAGTAGTAGCTGTAGGTGACTATTCAAAATTTCAACAACATAAAACACTCAAAACTTGCACAAAACAATTCATACTTCCATAACAACAAACTCATAACATGTATTACTCATATAAACATGCACAAAGATAGTAGCTATGAAGAGAAAAATATTATATTAACTTTAAAGATCAAATTTTTACACAATTATACATGCATTTACATAAATATTTGCAAAAAAGAGTACCCTCTATCCCTCTTTCTTTCTCATTGTCCTCGTATTGTCTGCTACTAGCCTCTTTGACTATTTCCAAACATTCTTCTATTGTCCTCCAATATTCTCTGTTGTCCTCTTTTATTCTCCTTTTTTTTTGCTGCTCCGCCCCTCTTTTTTTCTATTCTATCTTCTATTTTTCTGGTGTTCTAATCTTCTCCTCCAAACTACTCAAAATCTAGAAGCTTCTACAAAAAAATCCTCAAAAATCTTGCCTAAAATTACTACAACGTTCAAAAACCTCCATAAATTCCCCCAACTACCTCTTTATGTATTCAAAACTCCCACTCAAGTTTCCCCTATTCAATTTTGTTGCTACTACTCATTAAATGAGCATACATCAAGGTAGTTTGCTGCCCCAAATAAAAAAAAATTTCAAATTTAAAATTTAAAAACCCTTATAGCTTCTTCATGTGGCACTTTCTAGGGAAAATAAAATAATATATTTAAAGAAAAATGATGCCACTACATCAAACTACTGGGGTAGAAATTTTTGTGAGCCCCTGCTCACTATGTAAAACTCTGTATTGCTGCGAGTTAAAGGTCATGTTGGTGTAGGTCAACAATTTTATCATCTTGTGCTAACTAGAGTGATTCCAACTCTGCTAGGCTTAACCATGTTGGATCCTCCATTGTTCCACCCTTCCATTTCACTAAATATTCACTGTACTCTCTTCCCCTTGTCTTCTTAATCACTCTTGAATCCAAAATATCTTCAATCTCCTCTTGTGCTTTCTTAGGTAGCTTCTCCTTTCATTTTTCTGGTAATGTTTTCTCTTCTTCTTGTAGTTGTGATGTCTCTCCCTCATGGCAAGTATATAAATCTAAAACATTAAATATGGGTGAGATTTCCAAACCTTTAGGCAGCTCCAACTCATAGGCATTTGGTGAAAACTTCTTAATGACCTTGCATGGTCCAATCTTCTTCCACTTAAGTTTGTTGTAGGCATGGCTAAGAAATCTTTCCTTTCGTAGGTGTTCCAATACCATATATCCCACTTCAAAACCCTTTTCTCTCCTCTTCAAATCAACTTTCTCTTTATATTATTGGCTGCTCCAACTGAGTTTCTCTCTCACTTGTTGATGTAAATCTTGCATATATTCAGAAAACTCTTCTCCTTCAACAATTCTCTTATATTCCTTAGTATTTTCAAGCTCCCTTAATTCATAAATACCTATAGGACTATGCCCATAAACAATCTAAAATGGAGTATTACCTCGTTGTGTTCTTGGTAGTCCAAGCACAAAATCCATACTTACATCTTCCCATGGTTTCTCCGAAATGGGTAATGGCTGATATAAGCCTGTATTTTGACTCCCTCCTTTGGCATATTGACAAACTTGACATCCTTGCACAAATTTTCTAATTTCAATCCTCATCCTTTGCCAAAAATACCTCTCACTACGCTATGCCATTGTCTTATCAGCTCCAAAATGTCTAGCTAAACCACCACAATATTTTTCTCTTATCAAATTCTGCCTCATTGATCCTTGTGGTATGCAAAGTTGTTATCTTTTGAAAAATAGTCCATCTTGTATAAAATAATCCATCCACGGTGTCCTATCAACAATACCAGGTTCCATACATGTCCATGCATCCTTAATATCCAAATCATCTTTATATAACTCTTTAATGGCATAAAACCCATCTTCTTCAGCTCTCATTTCAGTCAATCATGCATCCCTCCTATTTAATGCATCCTCTCTTCTCTTGATTTGGTGATATCCACTCTTTAAATCATTTTTATAAAATATCTATCCTTTCCCAAACAATTCATGAGATCATCCATTCTTGGTAAAGGGAAATGATACCTTATTGTTATTTTGTTGATGGCTCTTGAGTCCATGCACATTCTCCATTCACCATCCTTCTTTGGTGCTAACACAATTGATACCACACATGGGCTAAGGCTTTCTCTAATTAATCCTCTTTCTAATAACTATTGCACTTGCTTGTTCACCTCTTCATTTTCTATAGATGTCAATCTATAGGCTGCCTTGTTGGGTAAACCTTCCCCTAGAATCAAATCAATGTGATGATTGATGCTCCTCATAGGTGGTAGTCCTTCCAGTAAATCCTTAAACACAATTTCATCAAATTCTTCTAGCAACCCCTTTATTTCTAAAGGCATGTCACTACTGTCATCTATTGCATCTACTTGTATCTCCTTAGGAACTACTGAAAAATATTGCGTTTCCTTTTTAATCTCTTTCAAAAATAGTTTCCCTATCACTAGTAGCATTCTTGGACCACTTTCCACCTCTAAGTCCTTTGTTGTCAATGGTGTAAGAGTGTGTCTTCTTCCATTTTTCTCCAATGTATATGTGTTTTCTCTCCCATTATGGATTTCCTTTCTATGAAATTGCCATGGCCTCCCTAAGAGTAAGTGACATACATCCATGGGCATGATATCACACCACACCTCATATTCATATGTGCCCATTTGAAAATTCACAAGGCATTGCTAATCAAACAACACTTGGTGCCCTTTTTTCAACCATGACACCTTGTAAGGGGTAGGGTGAGCTATCCTTTTTAACCCCAACTTGTCCACTATTTTAACTTAAACTAATTTATTAGTATTGCCACTATCTATTATCACTTTGCAACATTTTCTACCTGATTTACATATTGTCCTAAATAAAATTTTCCTTTGCACAGGTTCATCTTCTTTTTTGGATGGCTTCAACAATTTCCTCTTCATCATAAGTTCTTCTCCTCTCTCAGGTTCATCTAGTTGACTAACAGACCCTATAGATTCATTATCCCCCTTTGCTACATGAGCACTTGTTGCCCTTGTCATCTTTGATCCTCCTGGTCTGCGTTGCGGGCATTCATAAATCCTATGGCCTGACTGCCCACAGTTAAACATGTGCCTTGGAAGCCTCTACATTTTCCTCTTACATATCCACCTCTACCTCTCATTGGGTATGATCTTGATCTTGCTTCCTCTTTATCCTTTTGACTTTTTGAAGGACTAGCGTCCTTTCCATGGCTATAATTTTTTTGTTGCTATACTTTCGCTTTGTTGAATCCACCTTTTCCTTTGTTTATTCCTTACTTCCTTGCCAACTTCTCTTCATATTTTAGAGCATACTGATATGCTTCTTCCACATTTCATAGCCTTATCATGCTTAGTTTATCTTGGATGTTCAACCTCAATCCATTAGCATATCTTGAGCAGGTACTTTTTCATGGTCTAATTCATTATGACCAGATCTGATGGAAATTTTATAAAAGTCCTTTGTATAGGCCTTCACACTTGACTCTCTTTGTCTCAAGTTTTTCAATTTCTTCAGAGGTTCTAGCTTGTAATCTCCAGGAAATAATTTCACCTTAATCTTTCTTAGTATTCAATCCCATCATGTGATCTTTTCTCTACCATTTCTTCTTCTCTTAGCCTGCACCTCTTTACACTAGAATGCTACATGACCTTTCAACCTTGTTTGATCAACCTTAACTCTTTTGGGGTCCTCTACCTCATCATACTCAAAGTATTCCTCCATCTCTGTTATCCAGTCAATTAGTTCATCCAATTCTAAACTTTTAGAGAAGTTTGATAACTCTACCCTTGTCACTTTCCCAATATTGGAAATAACTCTTATAATTCTTCTTTCTCCTGCATCTATATCTCCATCTCCATCTTCACCTTCTTTTCCAACCATCTCTACTCGTCCTTCATCATCTTCACTATCACTTTCTTCATGTTTTTGCCTCTTCTCATTCCACCTTCTATTGCATTCATTCTTTCTTGCATTCCCCTTAGTGTTTCTAATGTTCACCTCATTTATTCTTCCTATTGCTTTTGCAGCTCCAACCTCTACCATCCTTATCCTTGGTGGCATCCTGCTGCTCTAACTTTCCTTCTTTCCTTTTCTTTCTTATTGTAGTCTTCCTTGCTGCAATATCCCTTGCTATAGGGACACACCCATAATTCACACTCAAAAGGGATTACTCTAACCCCAATCTCAGGCCACTATCCTTCTTCCCAGAGTAATAGTTGTGCTCTAATGCCATGCAAATGACACCCATCCCCTTGTAGGTGCCCAAAAACGCACTTAAAATCAAGAATCTGGGTGGAAAAGGAAGATTGTGTTGCTGTAAGCAACCTCACGCAACCTTTGCAGAGGTTTACACATGAGCTACAGGTCCAACAATTAGTTTTAGAAGCATAAAAACAACTACAGAGGCACAAACTAACTTGCTATAAAAGAAAATTGTTGTTGCAGGTAGCTGGAGCAATGGCAGTAGGTGACTATTCATAATTTCAGCAACATAAAACATTGAAAACCTGCACACAACATTTCATACTTCCAAAACAACAAACTCATTATATGCATTACTTATAGACACATGCACATAGACAATAGCTATAAAGAGTGAAATATTATATTAACTTCAAAGATCAAATTTTTACACGTGCTTATACATGCATTTACACAAATATTTGCAGAATAGAGTACCCTCTATCAATCCTCTTTCTTTCTTGTTGTCCTCCAATTATTTGCTACTAGCCTCTTTGAATATTCCAAACATTCTTCCAGATGTTGTCACCCAATATTCTTTGTTCTCCTCTTGTATTCTCTTATTTTTTTGTTGTTCTACACCTCTTTTTTTCTATTTTCTATTTTTTCTTTTGTTTTTTTGTTGTTCTAGTCTTCTCCTCCAAACTACTCAAAATATGGAAGCTTCCACCAAAAAATCCCTAAAAATCCTACCTAAAACTGCTACAATATTCAAAAACCTCCATAAGTGCCCCCAACTACCTCTTTATATATTCAAAACTCCTTCTCAAGTTTCCCCTATTCAATTTTGTTACTTCTCATTAAATGAGCATATGTGACTTGGAAAAATACATGTATTTACATAATATTTTTTGAACAACACAACCTCTACTAGTCCTCTTTCTTTCCCCTTTTTCCTCCTGATATTTTCTATAGGCCTCTCTAACTACTTCAAAACATTCTTTTTCTGCTTTCCTCTAATATTCCCTATTGTCCTCTTCTATTCTCCTGTTTCTAATGTTCTGACTCCCTTTTTTTCCTTCGTTCCCTCTCTCTTTTTTTTTTGTTCTATTCTTCTCTTTAAAATTGTCCAAACGTGGAAGCTTCCTGCCAAAAAATATCCTAAAATCCTGCCTAAAACTACTACAACATTCAAAAACCTCCATAAATGTCCCCAAATACCTCTTTATGTATTCAAAACTCCTACTCAAGTTTCCCCTATTCAACTTTGTTGTTGCTTCTCATTAAATGAGCATACGGGAATGTAGTATGCTGCCCCAAATCAAAACAAAATTAAAATTTTAAATTTAAAAACCCTTATAGCTTCTTCACATGTCACTTTCTGGGGAAAATAAAATAATATATTTAAAGAAAAATGATTCCCCTGCATCAATGATCCTCAAAATTATAAAGGTTTATTGTATATTTGAGGAGAAGTCTTACAATTATAGAGTTTATGAGAAACCTTGTTGGATACTTGGTACGATTTCCTATGCCCTTAATCCTAGAGTGTGTATAGGGTTATGAGTAGTTCACTTGTGGCTACCTTAACTCTTAATTAAGTCATATCATCATTATTATACTTATTTAGTTATTTAGGTAAGATGAGGGATTATTCTTTATTATCTACATTGGCCTGAGTGATATCCTAAGCATAAGTAGGGTAAATATAGGAGGTAGTAAGTCTCATTTCATAATTTGATTATGAATTGTGTTCTCATTGGATATATTTGGTGGTTTCCCCCCAAGAAGTGACATGTTATTATCAATTATTTTTAGCATATTTCATATTATATTCTTCACTTGTGTAAGTTATTTCATTACAAGTGGTATCAAAGCATGATCTTAGGACCATGAAAGCAAGGTATTTTTTCAAATTTGGAGGTCATTTTGAAAACAAATATCTCTAAGATCTTAGCGAATTTATTCTTCATTTTTGAACTATTTTTCAAGGATATAGTGAAGCATCTACAATCCAATTTTCAAAGCAATTGGACTAGTTCAGTATGTGACTTATTATAGAATTAGAGTTTCTATTAGATTTATTTGGGAATTACATTTCTCTTAGATTTTAGTGAGATTTTTTCTTGAATTTTTGAGGGATTTTCAAGAATACATTGAGGCATATAGATTCCTAATTTACAAGGAATTGGAGACAAATTAAGTGATTTATTGTAGAATTAGGTTTCCTCACAAATTCACTCCATAGGTTGAAAATTAGCTAATTTCTTCAATATTTTTCTAAGAAAGTAAGACCTAGGCATTGACAAGTTACATTTAAAATTTTATAGTATTTAAAATTTATTTTTATGTTTTATTGCAAAATTATTATTTTCCATCATGACGAGGCCTACAATAAGAGGAAAAAATAATATTGTCACACCTAAGAAAAATATAGATAATGATGTTGTAGAAATTGAGAATATTACTCCTAATGAGGAAACAAACAAGGTTAAGGAAGAAATTTAATCATTGAAGAAGGAGATGGCTAAAGAAATTTCATCATTGAAGAAGGACATGCAAAATAAGATGACTGAATAAATTTTTTCAATGAAGGATATGTAGAAGGATATGAATGAGTTCAAATCACTTATTCATGGTATGAAAAATAAGGGTGAGGATTCACATCATAAGGTGGAAGTTAATAATTTTATCGGATACATTTTTTTTGGGATTGACTTATATCTCAAGAAGGATCAACTCTTAAATAATCTTATGTCTAGAAATTTTATGCCAAATTTGGATATGATAAAGCTTGATGGCAATGATCCAACCAATTATGTTTTCCAAATGGAGTAGTTCTTTGATCTTCACCATGTTCCAACTCAACAAAATATGGCTATGACATGATGTTGATGAGTGTTTTTGCACTGCACAACATAGATAAAACACAAGTGTTCTATCTCTCTTGAAAGGAAAATTTCTATAGAAAATATTCAAAACATGACCCCAAGGCTTCAAATGTCAGGTCTTGATTTGAAAATACAACTCAGTGTTTGATGTGATTTGTTGGTATCATAAGGGGGATTTATGGTTCATAAAGACTGGAAGATATAAGACTAAGAGTTTGTAAAGTCTAAGGGTTAGTTAAAACCCTAGTTTTATTTTTAGATCTGCAACCTGAAAATGACTATAACTCATCAAATGTAGCAATTTTGTGATGTTGTTTGATTCTAAACTAACCTTGGATTCAAATAAATAAGAAAATATTAAGGGTTTAAAAGATTCATAATTTTGAGAACCTAAGGACAACTCTAGCAATGGTTGATGCTATAGATAAACAAACTCCCAATGAACTAATTTATGCTTAATCAAGGACTGACCTACAATGTTGTAGAAATAGTGCAATCATCAAATGTAAACTTTAGATTTTCAAACTCTAAATACTTCGTACAAATAAACAATACCTTGACATAAAATGTATAAAATTCACAATTAAACTAATTTAGTAAAATAGCTTAGACTAGTTCCATACATTGCAATCTACAATCAACAAATTATAGATGGTATGAGTTGGAAGTTCATCAAAATACCTTAGCACTTTTCCATTATTAAAGCTAAACTGAAATTAACAATGTTGGAAATAAACTAGAAGAGCTCGAATCATGCATGCATCCAAAAACAACAAGAAAGACGACCAACACCTCAATGCCTTCACTTGTATTGTTTCAGGATACTTGTTACAACAATTCCTTTCAACCCCTTGCAAATGAGAGGAGGCTTCCTTTTATAAAAAATTCTACAGAATCAATGGTGGATATTTCTCAACACCAAGGGCCAAGATTTGATTCACATTTAATAGTTGGGGTGCATTAAATACACTTACAATTATCCCCAATTTTAAAATAGGATCACATGAACACCAAGGAGAATATAAAATATATTAATAATTTTATATATTAAATATATGCTCCAAAATCCTCTAAACGGTGGGTACATGCACTTTAAGGTAACTACTCGTAGCTGACTAGAGGTTACATAAATTTATCATCAATTACAATATTTCCAACATCCTTTTCTTATACAACATATTTAACAAAATTAGATAAAAATTTCATCAACTTCTCATGTGGTAGAGGCTATGCCATGTTGACCTTGTAGCTGATGACCTTATATTCTTCTAGTAACTCCCCATGAGGATATGCACATGCTATTCTCTGTTCAATAATTTCTTCTGACCTGGTAAACATTCTAGTAGAAACAACTAAGAAATATTCATCCAAATTGTCAATGGAACCCTTTCAAATCTTCTTTATCCAACCTTGTTTGAGTACCACTTCATCCATTTTTTTTGCAATGATGGCTGCTCTAGCCATGTCTCCCAAAAAATGATCAAAATCCGATAATATTTCATCAATTCTACTAGCAACTTCCTTTAACTCTGGAAAAACTTGTGAAATAATTTCCTTGTAGAAATCAAGTGTGTACAACCATAATGGAGGCTCTTCGACCTTATCTTTTCCAAAATTCCATCTCTCTCCAAAAAATTCTACTGGTCAACAATGTTTAAATTACTTGCATCTTCAGGCTTGTCATATCAAAATATGTAAGGAAGGAAACACAATACTCAATCTCTTTATCATCTTCCTCCTTTAAAATCAAGTAATTATTATGCATTTCCACCATAACATTTACCGCTTTCTCTCCCTTGAAAAAAAATGCTCAATCCAGTTAGTAGCGGCTTGAGTCTGATTCTTCATTTTCTTCATTTTGATGACATCATATTTGGATAAAATTACAAGAGCAGTTGTGCTAGGATGAATGCTCTGCCTTGGAGCCACTATCTATTGTATAAATACATTCAACTCCATTACCTGTGCCTTGAGCTCCTTCTTAGTAGCTTGGTATTTTTCTAGCCTCTATAGAATAGTGGCTATCAATCCCTAGAATTCATTAATCTCTTGGACTTTGTTCATTGGCCTGATATCCATAGAAGTTACCTTGTACTCAGAGGGAAAAATGAGAGCCGCATCCTTGTCTATGGTCAAGGTGGTAATGTGAATAGTATGAGATCTCAAAGCATCCTTGGTGATGTGGGTTCAGACATTTTCCTTTTTCGTTTCTTTCAACTACTATCCTGCACAGGACAGGATTGCCTCAAAAGCTTTCCTTTGGGTTTGGGATGATCGGATCTTTATTTTTCAATTACTACTCTAACCACGAAGAGAGAACCATTTGTGATGAGGATGATGGGGCAACCACTTCTTGTTGTTCAGTGCATGGTTCCTCCTCTTTCTTTTCTTGTTGCTCTTTTATCCCACCAATCTTCTATTCTTTAACAATTTTTTCATCATTTTATTCTCTCGCTTTCTCTTTATGAGAAACACCAATATATGCTTCCTTTTCCTTAATCTGTTCTTCATTTTCTTCCTCAAGAAACTCCCTTGTCTTTTCTTCTTCCTTATTATCTTGGTGCAACTCTTTCTCATGGACCTATTTTGTTTTATTTGTTCTTGAGGCCTCCTCTTCTTTAACTTCTTTCATATCTTCACCCTTAGGCTTAACAAACTTGAGGTCCTCACCCGAATCCTAGGTGTATTCTTCACATTCGGGTGCAATGAATTCTTCTTCAGATAGAGCAACATCTTCAAGTTTTTGTTTCTCTTGTTGCATTTATTCCAAAATCTTTTCTATGCCCTCCATCTTTGGAGGCTCAAGTATTGGTGGAGTGGGTGTAGTAGGAAAAGAGGCAATGATTTGGTCCATCAGAGGCTTGTTTACAACAAAAAATAAAACTTTGGATGCCCCCTTGTGAAAATTCTTCAGATAAGCTAAGAAAGCTTCTAGTAGAGTAGTAGAGGAAGTGACAAGCAGAGTGGAAGAAACAGTGGATGGAAAAGTAGATAAGGTGAGTTGGGGTGTGGAGAGAGTGAGAGAAGGAGAGGATGTAGTGGAGGAATAGGACTCGATCAAGATAGAAGAAGTGATAGGAGTGGAAGATGAGAGGTGGAAAAAGATTTCAATGGTAGGTGAAGAAGAAAGAATGGGTGGAGGTGAAGTGGAAATGAAAAGAAGTGGAGCAACAAAATGAGGTGTTGAAGGTGGAAGTCTATGAGTGGGAGAGGGCGGTACTTGAGAATCTTCAAGTGGCGATGACTCCTCTTGGATGGTTTCCATGACCACGATGTCAGTTTTCTTTGCTTTCTTTGAGGTGGGTTTGCTGCTCTCTATACCTTTTCTCTTGTAGACATGAGGCTTTTTCATGGGGCATCTTTCTTGCACCTCTTTTCTCTTGTGATCCATTATATTTAGAGGAGACGAAGCACCTTTACTAGAAGACCTGGTTTTTGATGCCTCACCCTCATGCTCCTCCTCATCAGTCTTTTCATTGTATTCACTTTCTGGTGATTCCTTTTTATCCAATTCTCCATAAGTAAGATCAATCCCTTGCTTTTCCAAGTGAGCAATTTGTGTTTCAACCAAATTTTTGGTCCTTCTCAATGCTAATTGGGTGATTATATCAATATCCATCTCCTCTTCCTTTTTCGAATCCAACAATGGAAGATGAAAGTTAGCTACTTTACCATGGGCCTCCTCATCAATGACATTCTCATCCTCCTTTAGTTTATTGGGCACTATAAATAGATTAAGAGTCGAAATAAATTTGAGAGAAACTCTTATGTATATTATTTTCCTCACTTCATGATCATTCTCGCAATTTTCCAAGAAATCTTCAATGTGTAGTTGGTGTGTGTACTACTTTCTGACCTGTTTCTGCATCTTGCCCAGAGGGTCAACAAAACCTCACACACTATGAGTCAAAAACCAATGCTCCTGTATTTCCTTGTTAGAATTTTCTGTAGATGGGGCTGAAGGACAAGCATACAATGCCTTCCCCAAAGTCACAAGGCACAAAACCCCAACCCTATGCTTCGATTATAGCAACTGATGTGATACACCCAACTGCCTAGTCAACTCAAGCAACACCATCTTATCTGTTGGATACCTTGGGAACTTATATGGAGCACTAGAGAATCCCTTAATCTAGAAATATGTAAACTTTGGGAATTGGATGAACCAATACCCAAACCTCTTTATCATACCTTTTGGTGAATATGACAACCTCATACCAAAATCCCCTTGTAGTGATGTAACGATATGCATTATAAAAACATCATTCACTCTTCTGTAATTGTGCTTGAAGTTTCTATATTAGAGTTGTGGATAGAATTCATAAACAATGTAGTCATCAGGGCTTATTCCTAGATTACCGTTGCAAGTAAGACCTTTGTATGGGAAGTTGGCTTCCAAGAGGTAGACGAGGTATGAAGTCATGTAGAATTCAAAAGTCTTCTTCATCACTAATCATCTTGGCCCAATTGAAGTTTATTTCCCCTCTTAAGATCGGGTGATCCCACAATAGTGGTTTACACTTTTGGCCAAACCGACACTGATAATTTTTTTTAACACAATCTACATTCGGCACCTATAGCGCATTAAAACCATAAAGAATTTGAAGATGATGCAAACTAGAGTCTTGTCATATTTTGTCTCAGAGATTCTAAAAAATATTTTTTCAATTTTTGGAATCAGATTG